>JAUMHM010085162.1:0-11821 GCA_032362435.1 Melikaiella ostensackeni
CGGCACCACGACGACACTGGTCGCGACGGTATAGGGGTGTTCTACTATTTATCTAAAAGGGGACTAGGTAAAACAGTAATGTTGGTTTCATAACTTATCATGTGTCTGACCGGTCGTGTCGAAGCCAGTGGGAATACGATGTTGGTGAACTTAAGGACAAAACGATAAACTACCCATGTTTACTTACAATGGGCTCAGATGGTACCAACGTCGTTCAGATTTTCGTCGGATTGAATGAGAGAGAGCCCACTGCTGTCTACCCTTCTCACCCGTTGCACTCCGAATGGTAGAAGTCTGCAGCGAATCGAAATCATGGGGAAATCGGAAAAATATAAAACTGAGTCAAACGAAGAAGCCATTTTGTCTAGTTTTTTGCATACATAATCTGAAGAGTAACATGATTTGCGGACCAGGCCGTTTTTTCGGAAAAAATTATATTTTTTATGTAATAATCAGATAAAAAATGCAATAAGCCCGGTAAGAGGAGAAGAATTCACAAAAATTTAGAATCTGAATTCCCATTAATACGCGAATTTTCCTCCATCTAAAATTCCTTCAACGAGTAGAAAAAAAAGCAAAACCTATTCCTTCTAATCGATTTAGAAAAATGTAATGAAAGCGTATTGGGAGGAATTAAAAAGTGGAGAAATGCAAAAGAAAGAATAGGAAGGAATAGAATAATCTTACTTTGGAGACGCAACTGTGAATTGAAATAAGTGCATTTCTTGAAATAAATAAATGTTATATTACATTAATAAATTATGGGTAAAAAAAAGAATTTGGGTAAATTATGTGAACATTTTTTATTCATCTATCGAACAGAAACATATTTTGACCGATTTCATATGAAATCTGTCTTGGAACACATTTAAGGCAATGTGAGCGTAATCTCAAAAAAATTTTCACATTTTTTTCAAACCAACTTACGTTCACACGAAACGCAATATCGAGTTGCAAATTTCGAAAACTAAGTGAAAACCGCTAAGGAACGTTTGTCTGATCCTCGATTTTTCTAAGTTTAAAAAAAGCAAGAAAAAAACTTTTTTTATAATTATACAAATTTAGGACCAGGCAAACGTTCCTTAGTTATTTTTATTTAGTGTCCGAAGCTATGTAAGTTCACATGTTTTGTGCAAAATATTAGAAGGAATTAAATTAATCGAAAGTACAGCATGTAAGTATGGAATTAAAAATAACCATGAGAGGTGTGTCTACTGTTCGGATTAAGAGGAATTAAAAAAGTGGAAAATATGTTCACCTGCATGGAATTCAACACAAGTGGCAATCGTTAAGGAAATAGAAAAGAATTGGTTTCGGAGATAAACCTATTATTCCGTTGGGCACTTCTTCCGATGGAGAATTAGCACATTCAAAAAAATTAAATAATTCTCACTCTTTCATTGAAGTTTGAAAATATTAATTTTTCTATATTTTTCTCTTCTTGCCGGGATGGTTAAAAGGATATTATGAAAAAAAGAGACGAGAAATCAAAGAAGGAAAGTGTTTTGAAACTGATAATGTTGTGTCACTCAATTTCACATAATGATTGTTGTCACTGAATACTTGTGAAAAAATGAGTCACTGACGATAAAATTAATTTAGTATAAAAACACACGAAAATATTGGTGGAAGATAGTGGGAATATATGTAAACGGAGATATGCAGGAGAAGTCTGAGAAGATAAAAGAACTGATGGAGAAAAATAAAGAAAGAATTAAGCTTGCAATGGGAGGAGACTGTTACTCAAGAACAGGAGATAGAAAAGGAAGGGAATGAGGAGGAGAGGGGGGAAGAAAATACAAAGACAAGATACTGAATGGAGAAGGTAAGAAATTGCTAAAGAGCTTGGAGGAGACAGGATGGTTTATCCTGAACAGAAATATAGAGAGTGTTGAGGAATGGGAATATACACACTAGGAGGAGAAAGGGAACAGTAATTGACTATGTGATAGTGGACTACGAGGTAAGAAAGATTATCAACAAACTAGAGGTAGAAGATTATGTAGATTTGGATCACTTCCCCATGATACTGATATTAGAGGGTGAAAAGAATAATAAAAATAAGAATGAAAAGGAAATAAAGGTTAAAAGAACAGAAAGAGGGGATTGGTTAATAGGAGGGAAAGAACAATTCAAGGAAATGGTGTAGAATAGATCAATGGGACACTGTGAAAGGAAGGAATTATTTCAGGGCTAATTTCAGGTATTAAAATAAGACTCAGAAAAAAACAGTCTCGAGTGGTACTAAAATGAGACCACTCGTGGGATCTCAGCGTCATTTGTTTTACATTAAAAATAGCAAAATGAAGTTATCCTACCCAAAAAGAGAACACGCAAAAAATGATACCTTCAAAAAAGAGATCTCTAGTTTTTACAGTGGAGCGGGCAATGTAGACGAAGAAATAGAGATGGAGAAGAAGCGGAGAAGGCTAGGTTGGAACAAGAGTTTTGGGAAGTAGATAGATAGCTAGATGGGAAAAAGTTGAATCTAAATGTAAAAAGACAAAGATAATAAGATTTGGAGAAGGAGGGTAAAGAAAAAAGTAATAGACTTAGAGATCGAAAAAAGCACAGTTAGAAGAAGTTAAGAAGTTTAAATATTTAGAATATACCTTGCAAACAAATGGAAACCATAGAGCCCATACAATAGAAAGGATAAAAAAAGCGGCAGGGGAATTGAAACAGATATGGAGAATAGGAAAAAGAAGGATCAGAAAAGATTGATAAAGGAGAATATGGTTGTTTGGTACGCTGGTATGGCCGATATTAGGATATGGAAAAGTGATATGGGATTGAAGGAAAGGGAGGAGATTGAGAAGTTGCAAGAGCAGTATATTAGGTGGACAGTAGGGGTAGACTGGGAGATACTGAGATATATGATGAGAGAAGAAGGAGAAGGGGATAAATTTACTTCTAGAGCGGGAAAGAGGGCATGAAAGTTTAAAGGGAAGTTAAGGGAGGAAAAGGAAGAAGACCTAGCGTAAAAGTGTTTGGGATGGGTAGAAGAAAGGAGAGACAGGGCAATAGAATTAATGAAATGTAAAAAAGAAAGAAGGGAGTTCTTTACGGATAGATATATAGTAGGAGATGGGACTGGAGTAAACTATGAAGAATTGGAGAATAAGACAGTGAAAAACAATCAATATAAAGGTTGGGGTTGATGGAGGAGTCAAAATATAATATTTGGTATAAGAAGATAATATCATATATCATATGTATCATAAGGAATAGAAATGAGAATTCAGATATAAGATTTTATGTAAATAGTTATAAATAGAAAAATGATTTTATTTTGCCAGAAGTAAAGGGAAAAATATGGAGACGCATTTGTTGGAAGTACCTTCGCGAGCCGTATATAGTGGCGAACTAATGTGGTCCGGTATTATTAAATTCTTCAGTGGAATAAAACATGGCCGACATTAAAGGAATGCCTAGCTCGGAATTCTTCCCTCTGTATACGCATAAACGATGCGGTCCCTTTTTGACGTTTATTTTCTGGTACTTAACGACGACCTTAGAGCGTGTTACATTCAAACCCTCCCACATTCTCCCATCCCTTTTCTCTTATCCACCCTTTGCTGCGCGAAATTAATGGTTATGAGAATAGCTTCCGGAGATTCTCGTCGGCTCTTCTATCGAATCGCGTATTATTTCCGACTATTTCCTCTTTACGGGGAAGCATTAGATTCATTTGCATTAACTTGTTCCTCGACTTCGCGTTCTTGTTTGTAGAATGAAAGAGCCAAAAGTGTGTTTGCCTAGGTGCGGAATCGTGTATTGCTTGCTTAAGTCAATAATTATCTGTGTCGAGAATTTGCAATTGATGTAAGAGCGAACGTACAAATAATTTAGCGTTTGAGTAATTTTAAAACAAATTAACTTAGTTGCTATTATATAGAAAGATATTTGAGCAGCTAAAGGGTCGCCGGGCAGAACAGCGTAAGTGCCAAATTTCGGAAATTGGTTTTATTAACTTAAGGTGATTGTTTTGACCTAACTCATGTCCGTGTAGAAGATTATGGTTCATTTCGATTGTGAAGTGGGTCAAAATCTATGTTTGGTAATTGAAAAAAGAGATTACATTGGAATCTCGATTTATCTCGAGTCTCGGGTATTGCCCCGATGGCCGTGACTCCGTTCCAAGGATTTTTACGACGTAAACAAGCCAGGGCCGTAAGAACCAGTGCCCTCAACGCGGGCTCTCAGCGCTACTGCGCATGCGTCGCGCGTGGCGTCTGATTGGATGCCTTTCGCGCGCAGTTTAAGACGCTTGAAAATATTTTTTGTTTATTATAAATAATGGCCTTTTAACTTACAGATTTATCCATAAGACAAAAATTAATGAATTTTGAGCGAAATTAAAAATAAATAATCACTACTCCGTAAATAAAAAATATACTTTACCAGAATGATAAATTATAAATATCATTATAGTATCAATATATCATGTAATCTATCATCATATAATATATATTTATATATATATATATATATATATTACAAATATTATGATAATTTATAAATTATATATATGATAATTAAATCAAGTATATTTTTTATTTACATAATAGTGATTCAACCATTTTTAGTGTTGGTTACATTTTTAGAATTTCATATATAATTTTTCTACAAAATATGTATATAATTTAATTAAATAAAAATTTTAGCATAGGTGTTGCCTTATGAAAAAGTATTATAGAGAACTCTAAGCGCCTGTGAAGGAGTTCCCTATAATATTTTCGCGATTGTAGAAATAATTATAGGTATAATTATAGGAAAAAATATAGAAATAATTATTGGAGTAATTATAGGGAAATAATTATCAAAATCAGGGCCTTAAATGTTTCAAATTTCGGACTACACACACTTTGTATGTCACCCCTCCCCGCCACCCTCCCCCCGCTTACAATAAGGAGCCAAATAGTTGAATGTTCAACCAAAAAGATGTATTTATAAGAATTTAATCAAAACAATTAAATTTTCAACTAAGCAATAGCATTTTTGAACGAAACAGATGAATTCTCCATCAGGAAGATTAATTTTCTACGGAAAAAGACGACTTTTCATCAAAATACATGAATTTTCAACTAATGATGGATTTTTGACCGAAAAAGATAAATTTTCAACAAAAAATGTTACAGTTGATATTTCAGCGAAAAAGAATTTCAATTTTTAATTAAAATAGATGAATTCAAACAAAAAGACGAATTTTAAACAGAACAGTTGAATTTTCAACCAAGAAAGATTTTCCTGTCAAGGAGGGAAGAAAATTTTCAATAAAACTTTGGAAATTTCAAGCCAGAAAGAAGAATTTTCCATAATACAGTTAAATCTTCAACCCGAAAACATAAAGTTTAAACAAAAAAGTTAATTTTCAATCAAAGAGTTGAAGTTTCTACCAAAATAGTTGCATTTTTAACCCAAAAAGACGATTTTTCTACAAAACATCTGAATTTTCAATCAAAAAGGATAACTTTTTAACAAAGTTCTTGAATTTCCAACAAACTAATTGAATTTTCAACCGAAAAATAAACTTTTTAATTGAGAAGATAAATTTTCAATGAAAGAATTGAATTTCCAACTGAGAAAGCTTTTCAGTCAAAAAGGGAAAAAAATTTCGACCAAATTTTTGAACTTCCAAGTCAAAAAGATGAATTTTCTACAAAATATATGAATGTTGTATAATATAATATGTAATACGAATATCCAACCCAAAAAGCTGAATACTCGACCAACAATATTATATTAAATTTTAAACCAAATGTACTCGTAATTATCTTTCAACAGTTGAATGTTTCGCGAGCTATCACATCCTTGTACGCTCTCTTACAGATACCATATTTCTGTAAAATAGACCGTTTTGAAGCACCTGATTTCACTTTGTCCACAAGCTCGTATTGCTCTTCGAACGTTAAACGCGTCCTTTCTGACATTTTTGTAAAACATCACTAAAACTTACCGAAACACTGAAAGCGAACTGAAGCGAACTGATAAAATTATCCGCTTGGGGCTCTGACCACTTTGTGTTTACGGCACTGCATAATTGCATCGAGTTTGCCGTGCCTCTTTCCCTGCCTCTCGGAACCCCTCATCAACGAATGCGAGTCGGCTGAAATTCTCGGAAGGCGGTCAATGGAGGGCACATAAATCAATTTCCAGTGTACTTGTTTTCACCTATTTTTCTCACGATTCAATAAAGCTGAGTAATAGCTCAAAAGTACTTGCTTGTTTTTTTTTTTTTTAATTTAAAGATAAGAAAGCCATGCAACTCTTTGCGTGACAATAATTTCATTTTTGAGGATGCGCCGTACCTTTGACAAGCGTATTTATTCGAAGTGGTTGCTTCTATCAGGATGTTTCTTTCGCTATTCAATAGAACTATGTAATATCTCAAAAGAAATTTCTTGTTTTTTTTTTCTTAAATGAAAAATAACGTTATACAACTCTTTCTGAGTAAGAATCGCCGTTTGTTGGAATGTGTCCTTCTTTGATAAAGATTTTTTCATAGATGGTTGCTTTTTTGAAGCGCTCCTTTTGCGATTAAATAGAGCTAAGTAATAACTCAAAAGCACTTTTTGAAAAATCAAATGCGTTAAAGTTAGATAGTTTTCTGCATCTCCTTTAAAATCCACGTTTCGGCATTTACGCTATTCTGTTCGACGACCCTTCAGTTATATTTTCAAACAAAATATATTAATTTTTTTCTTATGAGAAAACTTAACGTTTCCCAAGTAAATAGTTTCTGTCCTTGAGGATGTTCTAGGTGTACAGTCATTGATTTATAAAATTGACAAAAAAAGGCCTATTGATTCTTATTGCAACAAATTTCAGAAAAGCAACCTAAGTTTATATAATAAAAAAATATTTGAGGTCATAATGGTATATTTAAATGTAGTTATTTAAATATTTGGGTTTTTTTTTGCTTCAGGCAAAGGTCGTAATTTTCATTCAATTTTTATTTACAGAAGCTCATTCTAATCCTTGAAAGGTTCTTTACAATTCTATCCATCACGTTTTTAATTAATATTATTCAGAATTTTTTTATTTGAAAAGGTCGAACTAAAAATAATTGTATGCATAATTTCTAAATAAAATACTTTACATGAAAACGTGACGAAGAGGATTGTAAAGAGCCTTCAAGGATTAGAATGAGCTTTTATAAATTAAAATTGCATAAAAATTACGACCTTTGCCTGAAGCGGCAGAAAGAACACGAATATGCATATAACTACATTTAAATAGAAAATTATTATGACCTGAACTATTTTTTCATTATTTACGCTTAGGTTTCTCTTATAAAATTTGTTGCAATAATTAATTCATTTTTAAAGTAAAAGATTAAGCAGTTTTAAAATTGACTGTACATCTAGGACATCGTTAAAGTCTCTGTGTCTTCATTCTTCTTGAACATCCTACCTTAGTCATAAAATAAAAATTGTGTATATCATCTAGAATATTTTCTAAGATATTCTTGCGTTATCGCATAGAAATATTTTCTCCTCAGGGCTCTTATGTTGTACTGTGCAACGGTATAGAGTCGTTCCTTATAATTCCTGAGATCACTATAATAGATTTCGTAAACTTTCAACCTTGTTATTTTAATTTTCGTTCATATTAAAACATTGTTCTATTACCATCAATCACAAAGTTTTATAACAAAGTTTTATAACACACAAAGTTTATATTATCAATAGATTCCGCAATTTTCGAAATTGTTCTATAGAGCTATTTTCCTATGTTTGCATGATTTTGTTTACATCTCATTATAAGCTCTCTACTTCCATCTGCAGCCATTATTCTTCAAAATGCACGTCTCTCTCCTATTCTCTATTGGAAAAAGTCTCGAATATAAAAAAAACAAATGTAAAATTGGAAATATGACTGCCTTATTAAAGTATTTTTCATTCATGATAGCACCTAAAAAAAAATGAATAATTCTTATAATATAGGCTAAACAAACCAATTATTATTCTGTCAGTTAGGGTGACCCTTAAGCAAGTTGTCAATTTTTTTTGAAATTTTTTTTTCCGCCAGGTACGGGTTTCGTTCCAATGGGCAACAAATGAAAGAAACACATAATTTTCTTAGTTCTCATCGAATTCTCCTATAAACTGAGGACCGCGACCTTTCTTCATACCCGAAAAAAGTGGTGTAGAGTAAAAATAAGAATGTTTAAAACGAGAGACCTATACAAGATGCCCAAGAATGATATTTTCTATATTCATAATCAAAAGGAACCCAAATTTCATAGAAAAATCTTGGTAATATCTACAAAGCAAATGCTGATAGTAAAAGTGAAATATTTTGAAAAAATCCAAAATTACGACTGTTTAGATTACAAAAACCTAGTTTTCATTTGTATTGTACATAACTTCATGAGAAACAAATGAAAAAAGTTCTTCTAAAAATGCAAAAACAGCGTTACTACACCCAACTGGTAAATTGAATGTACTTACGTAAATTTATAATGCGTACTGTTTAAAATTTTCGATTTCTATCTAAACCCAGAGTCATGAAGCAAAACTCATGTTTTGTAACAGAAGTCAAAATATTCGTTAAGTTGACAATTTTAGTTTGAATCGCCATGTTGAATTTTTTCAAAATTTCGACTTTCACGGCTTACTGCACATTTTTTGAAAATCTATTTGCTTATCTTGCCGAGTTTGAGAGGCTTACTTTGATAAGTATAGAAATTTAACATTTTCATCAAATTAGACCACCCGTCATTTTGATTTCTTCTTTGAATTTCGGCCAATACTGACTATGGCATAGTTGCCAAAAACAAATTTGCTCATCGTGTCAATTTTTAGAGACTTTCCCTAAATTATGGGGGAATTTCTTTTTTTTCGTACTCTGACGAGCCGTTATTTTGGAAAATTCGAAAATTTTACTTTCACTCCGAAAAACCCGAAAATAGTATATTGTGCATAGGATGTTTTTTATAACAAATGCGTGATTTCAGACACGATTGGCACACAGGCATGATTTCTGCTCAGATGGAGAAATTTCGAAAACTTTATTTTTATTGTAATACGAATTCAGGAAATTCATGAAAATTAGAAGAATTTTTGAAATTTTTCAAAATCTTGAAGTTCTTGAACAATTTTGAAATTTTGAAAACTTGAGAAATTTACAAAAATTTACAGAATCCAAGAATTTCCAAAATGTTCGGTAATTTATGGTAAATTATGGTAATTTATGATAAATTATCGTAATCAATCAGTTACTTATGGTAACTCATCGCTTCGCGTTGATCCAATCTGTCAAACAATCTTTCAACGCGGCTGACTGATCGCTTGATAATTTTCATTATTCACCTCTGTTATCACTTTTTACTCCCTAGGGAGTAAAAAGTACTCTTTACTCCCAAGGAACTGAACAGTAGAAATTCAGCTCCACTTCATAGGCATTGAAAAGAGCTGAAGTCATGCATGTGTTATGAAAAGTATATTTTTCTTAACTTACCTCAAAATTATCGCTTAAGTTGGAAAACTGTTTGAATGAAAATTATAGATCTCTATGAATTACATCTTTTTTTTTTGTTTTGATTTTTTTCATTGATGAAATTCTTCTCGAGGAAAATAATAAAGGGTGAAAAAAGTAAAAAAAATTTTGATACTTTTCAAAATTAGTGAAAATTTTTTATTTTACTTACAAGTGGACGCCACGAAAAATATAAATCGAAATTTTCAACCCTTGAAGACTTTTATTTAATTTTCTTTGTTATCCAAGATTTTACAAAAATTAATTTAAAAAAAAAATTTTCAGTCCCTGGTGGAATTTTATAGTTTTTCGTACTTTGTATATTGTTTCATATCGTTGTATTTTATTGCAGTTCTAATATTTTACAAGAAAGTATACAAAAATTTAAAACTTTCGCATTCATAGTTATAATTAGTTACAGTATATTTTAATATAAGCTTCTTTAATTTTTTTCTAATTATATATATTTTGCACCCTAGGATAATAAAATATTTAAAACAGTGTAAGAAGATAACTTAAACTTAAACTGTGCTAGTGATTACTATCACAAAAAATCTTTTACTTTCAAACCATATAATCTTAAAATGCAATAATCTCTGAAAGGAAAGAAAAAAAGTTTAAGTTAAACTTAACTTTTTTGATTTTATAGATATTAATTCATTTAAATATTTTTCATCCTAGGTCGAAAAACAAAACAAATGTTCTGATGCAGAAACTATAAATTCTTGTATTTTTTTGTTAAATGTTACAACTACAAGACAGTACAACAATGTACAACAAAGCTCCCAACAAAGTACACAAATATACAAAATTCGCCTTAATAATAGAAAAAAGTTTCATTTTCCTGTTATTTTTATTCTAATTTATTATATTTAGTTGTAGTATCCTGTCAAAATGGCACAGTAAATCTGAAGGTATCGTTTTTGATACAAAGGTATTCCATTGATACAAAAATCTGTATCGATATAAGTAAACAAAAGACTGTTACACTCTTTGATCATTCTACTGCAGATCAATTTGATACCTTTAGATTTACGGTAAGTTTTAGTTTATCGTACTTATTTGTAAAAAAAATTTCCTACCCAGAATTGAAACAAAAATTTATTTGATCCACTTATTATAATATTTTTTGTGAAATTTTGATTAACAAGCTAAAACTATCTAAGTAGAGTTTTTAAGGGTAGAAAATGGTAATTTATATTTTTCATGGAGTCTACTGATGAGTGAAATTAAAAATGCCCACTGATTTTGAAAAATAAAAGAGAAAATTTTTTAACTTTTTTCACCCTTCTTTTCGACTTTTTCAAGAAGGGTTGTTTCAAAAAAAGCGCAACTAGAAAGGTGTATTTCATAGAGGTCTATGATTTTCATCTGAATTATCAACCAATAATTTTGAAGTAAATGAAGGAAAACATGTTTTTTGGGGGGTTTTTGGGCAAGCTTAACAGAGTTCCTCAGACAATTTTTTTCGATCGCGACCAAATTTTCAATCATTGTTTTTTAGGTAAGAAGGAAAAGAATAGACCCCAGAATCTTTCATTTTCTAAAGTTTTTATTTTTTGCTACGCCCTTATAGGCACATACACAGATTTTATATGCAAATAAAATTTGTTACTTTGAAGATATTTCTTTTTCAGGGCAAAATAAACTATAGAAAGATGAAAACAAAGCAATCTCAATTTTGAAGCATCATAAAATCAGTGGCTCGACAATCTTCTTATTCATATGGGTGAATTTTGAGATCGTAATTTCGATAGTGTATAAGAAGCAGCCCTGGATTTTTTACCATGCGTCATATTTTCTTCCCCTACATGACTTTTCTCTGTATCTCCATTTTCTTCAGCAAGGCTACAGTGCTACATGTGTCCCGCTGCGGTACTTGAATAAAATCTCAACAGCAATATCAAGAATATAGAATTTGCTAGATGCGATTCAATTCCGGTAAATGCGAGGGATGCCCTTTTTCTCATCTGAGTCATTCGCTTTCAAGCATAAGGTGGAGAAAGAATCAGCATTTTCAAAATGGAATAAATGAGATGTGGCATTCTTAACACAAATAAAAAAATTTACTTTTTATGTGGCAAAGCAGGCTCGGTTAATGTTGTACTTCAGTCACGTTATTTGCGAAAGAAACAGAATAAATTTTATATATCACTTATACAGGCTTCGAAGTACTCCATGAAAGTAAAAAGGGTATCAAAAAAGTATCTCTCTGAAGAGAAGAATGACCTCAAAAATAAAAAAGTATTAAATAAGTAGCCTTTTTGAATCAGTCAATCATTAATTTACTAAATGAAAAAGTAGTGTAAGAAAATACCTTAAAAAAAGAGCATATTTA
>JAUMHM010085163.1:0-11820 GCA_032362435.1 Melikaiella ostensackeni
ATATTTGTACGTCCATATGGAGAGGGCCCTTATGGCCGGCATAAGGGTACGCAGAGGGTCTAATTATTAGATAAATTATAAATTAATTAATAAACTTCGAACATCCGCTTCTTGGAAAAAATGCATTCAAAGCTGGCGAGTGCCATAAGCACAGCTTTTATACTTTCTCGTGAAACATACGAAATATACGAGTACCCACTCCCAGAACATGAGTATAGTGCCAATAGATTCAGCATAAGATGATTTATAAAATTTCTTACAGTTCCTCATCCTATCTTAAGTAAAGCTAAATCATCTAAAAATGGACAGAAAATGTATCCAGAAATTTTGTGCATTCTCCGTAGATTTTAGGCGATGTTACATTTGCAATAAGAAGACTATCTAAGTTTTGAAAGTAATTATAATAACCTCAGCATAATTTACGTTGCTTGCATTTAAGACTATAATTAGTGCGAACTCATTTATGTTTGTGCTGAATGTGCCACTTACTTTAGGTTTTGAAGCAAGAAAACTTCGGGAAAAGTCTTACTTAAACAGAGTTTACTTTACTTTGGCTTGCCAAGTTTTACTCGGGGACATGGTAGGGAACTCGTATCACATTCATGAAGTAATGAGTGGTTTTTTTCTATCGTAAAGATCAAACTGCAGGAGACTGGTGCCCTCCTGAGTCTACAATACAAACCGATCATAACTGCTTTGTTTCTGACTTTGCTTTCACACTTTCCTTTGAATGGCCGAGGTTTGGAGAAACTAACGTTATGAATGGACACACCACATCATAAAGGTTTAAATGCTTAGTTTCGACATGATTTTATGCTTGTGTTGAACGTTTCTTGTATAAAGTTGAAAGCTGGGTGTATACTTTAAACAATGAACAATACAAATTTTAATGTATTCTGGAAATGGATTAAGGAGATTAGGGATGAAAGTACTAACAGATTAGGAATGCTGATGGTGAAATGATATGGGACACGGGCAAAGTGAAAGACTGTATAGTTGTTTTTTCAAGAAATTGCATGGAGGTCAAGCTGTGGAGTATGACGAATGTGACGCAGAAGAGTATATGTTAGACAATTCCGTTGTAGGCAGCGAATGAAGAATCAATATCCGCGACATGATATGCCTAATTGAGAAACTAGAGAATGGTAAGGCTGTTGACTTGACTGATATAACTGCTGAAATGCTTAAAGGCGGTGGCGGATATTTGTTTGTGTGGCTCAGCGCATTCATGAATATGTGTGCTGAAAACGGTGAAGTACCATATGATTGGAAAAAGGTGATTGTCGTTCCACACGTCACGAATGTGATGCAGAAGAGTACATGTTAAACAATTCCGTTGTAGGCAGCGAATGGAGTATCGATATCCGCGACATGATATGTCTAATTGAGAAACTAGAGAATGGTAAGGCTGTTGATTTGACTGATATAACTGCTGAAATGCTTGGAAGCGGTGGCGGATATTTGTTTGTGTGGCTGAGCGCATTCATGAATATGTGTGCTGAGAACGGTGAAGTTTCATATGATTGGAGAAAGGTGAATGTCGTTCCACTCTACAAGGGAAAGGGTGATAAAGGTGGCTATACTACTTTTAGAGCGATTAGCTTACTAAGTACCGCAGGCAAAATGTTTACCAAAATACTTATTTTTTAAGTTCATGGGAATATCAAAAGAAAGGATCTGCAAAGTTCAATGTAGATTTATACCAGAGAGATCATATGCGAATCAAATATTTAGATTGAGTTTTATCATAGAAAATAAATTGAGAGTAACCAAAAAAGTTTTCTGGGCATTCGTTGATCAGTAAAAAGTTTTCTATAAGGTGGATAGAAACAAACTTTCTGGATTCTTAAAAGAGTATGGAGTGAATTTCCTTCTTATGAAATACATAATGGATGTAGAGCGAGTCTAAAAGTGAATGGACAACGCGATTGGTTTGATGCTAAGCCAGGCGTCAAGCAAGGCTGCGTTATGCCCTGCTGAATATTCAATATATACATACACAAATGTCTAACAATGGCTCTCTTGGACGAAGAAGGTGTTGATCTCGGGACATTGAAAGTGCGTGGACAGGCGTTTGCGGATGATAAGATTGTTGCGGCAGAATCAGTCGATGATTTGCAGAGAATGATGAGCAGACTGGATGTGGACATGAAGAGTATGGATCTTAAGATTAACACGTATAAACGAGGGCAGAAGGGCTGCAGGCAGTGTACGAACCATTACTAGAAGTAAAAATGTAACGAATGAAGCTAAAATTGCAATATATAGTTCCGTACTTGTACCCACTGTGCTATATGGTAGCGAAACCTGGACCTTTCAAGAAAAGGATAGAAATAAAGTGAACGTGGCTGGCATACAATTTTTGTGGCATATGTGCGGTAAAACACTAATGGAAGAAGTCAGTAATGAGTGGGTTCACAAAGGATGTGGTTTAGAAGAAACATTGATTTTCAATTGTGAAATGAATTAACTGAGATGGTTTGAGCATGTTGAGATTATAACTGAAAGACGTTCAACGCAGCTAGTGTATGCAGGTAAGGTGAATGGTAGCGTCCTCAGAGGTAGACCGGAGAAAGAATGGTCGCAGAGCAACACGCAATTTCTGGATTGATCTAAAACTATCCCTTCTACAAATCTTTTCTTTATCCTTACAATATAATTTCCTTGAACCCGAGGAGTGACATTTAGAAATTTCTTCCAAAAAACCGTTTATACGTACCTTCTTCAAGGACCTTCAAAACATCAAAACTTGGGAAAAGGTCTTATTATAAGATAGACTTTGCTGCAGATCTTCCTTCTGGCTTTAAGTATAGCATATCAGAATTCAGAATGTATCTAATCTGTTCTATCAGCGCTACACCTCGAAAAAGGCAAAAGAAATATTTTTTTGAAAATAACTTTGTAAATATCGCTCCGTGAATTGTCTAGGATATAAAAGAAAGACAATTAAATATTGTACAAAAAAGATCCGTAGTAATATTTTCGCAATGTTGATAATATCGGCGCAGAAGCAATTAGAAATTAAATTAACAATTTTAACTTCTTGTTCTGCATTCTGATGTGTAGCCCTCAAAATATTTATTGTATATGCAAAATACAAAACTTTTTATTTGTTACATGCTCGTCTAATCGGGTTTTCATGTGTCAATGTTACATTTGAAGTTGGATATATACTTTAAACAATGAACAATACAAATAATGATGTATTCTGGAAATGGTTTGAGAAGATTAGGAAAGGAAGTACTAACAGATCAAAAATGCTGATTGTAAATTGGTATGGGGCACGGGCAAAGTGAAAGACTGTATAATTGTTTTTTCAAGAAACTGTATGGAAGTCAAGCTGTGGAGTATGACGAATCTGACGCAGAAGAGTATATGTTAGACAATTCCGTTGTAGGCAGCGAATGAAGAATCGATATCCGCGACATGATATGCCTAATTGAGAAACTAGAGAATGGTAAGGCTGTTGATTTGACTGATATGACTGCTGAAATGCTTAAAAGCGGTAGCGGATATTTATTTGTGTGGCCGAGCGCATTCATGAATATGTGTGCTGAGAACGGTGGAGTTCCATATGATTAGAGAAAGGTGATTATCATTCCACTCTACAAGGGAAAGGGTGATAAAGGTGACTATACTACTCTTAGAGCGATTAGCTTACTAAGTACCGCAGGCAAAATGTTTACCAAAATACTTATTGGTAAGTTCATGGGGATATCAAAAGAAAGGATCTGCAAAGTCCAATGTGGACTTATACCAGGGAGATAATATGCGAATCAAATACTTAGCTTGAGACAGATCATAGAAAGTAGTTTGAGAGTAACCAAAAAAGTTTTCTGTGCATTTGTTGATCTGTAAAAAGCTTTTGAGAAGGTGGATAGATCTATGGAGTCTTGGAAGCGTATGGAGTCAATAACTGCATTACAACAATAATAAAAACAATACATAATGGTAGTCAAGCGAGTCTAAGCCTGAATGGACAACTGCGTGAATGGTTTGATGTTAAGTGAGTCGTTAGGTGAGGCTGCGTTATGCCCTGCTGAATGTTCAGTATATACATAGACAACGAAGAAAGGATAAAGCAAGTTGATGATTTCGTGTATCTTGAAAGTTTATTTACTGCTGACGGAAAGGTAGATGCAGAGGTATCCAGACGTATAACCAAGGGCAGAGGGGTTACAAGCAGTGTGCGAGCCATAACTAGAAGTAAAAGTGTAACGAACGAAGCTAAAATTGCAAAATATAATTCCATGTCGTGTAGAAGAAACATTGATTTGCAGTTGTGAAATGAATTGGCTGAGATGGCTTGGGCATGTTGAGATTATAAATGAAGGACGCTCAATGCAGCATGTGTATTTGAATTAGACGAATGGTAGCGTACCCAGAGGTAAACCGAAAAAACAATGGTTGCAGTGTGTCAATGAGACTTTAAAGCGAAGAGATATAAAGAGCTATAGGAACACAAGAGTTTGCATGAAAAGGTGTATGAATGTGAAAGAAGCAAGGATGCATGAAGGATAGGTATGTACGAAGGACAATGGCTCACAAGAAGAGAAGTGAAAGCCTGAAACCAGAGGTTTCGGGTACTAATGGACCATCGTGGAGAGCTTTGCTTTGTAGATGTGCTTGAGATGAAGAGTGTGGATCTTTCTATGGGTATATCAGTCAGCTTAAGTGTTCATGTGGAAACCGTGATGTATGATGCTTCTGTGAATCTCTTTACGTGGCGTGATTACTAAAGAGATTGATCAGTGATCCGTGTCGGCGCGGTGTTATGGAAAGAGTGTGCTGTCCGAATGAGCAACACGAGAATTCTAGATTGATCGAAAACCTATCCCTGATTTTCGACATCCTTTATTAAACCTTACCATATAAGTTCCTTGATCACCAGGAAAAGGTAAAAAATATATGTTTTTGAAAATAACCTTGTAAATATCGCTGCTAGAGTAAAATTTCCAGATTATAGAAGAAAGACAATTAATTTTTCTGAAAAAAAAACTCATGGTGATATTTTCGCAATGTTGATAGTATCAGCGTAGAAGCAATTGGAAATTACATGAACAACTTCAAATTCTCATTTTCCCTTTGAGCCCTTAAAATATGTATTATCATTTTGAGAAACGCCAAAAGTTTTTAATGTGTCACATGCTCATCTAATCAAGTTTTGATGTGGCAATGTCGAATTTTTCTTTGTAAGGTATATCAATATTGTTTATCGATGATCGTTTGTGGGACACGAGAGCCGTGTTCCGTGCACTAAAAACGCAACTTTGCTGACTTTTTTCGCATAAGACTTCGTCAAACGAGTCGGACAAAATGGTTTCTGCTGCTATTATTTCTAACGTATTTTCATTAAAATATCTTTTTTATTTATGCTATTAGCTCGGTATTCAGCCTGACCTCATTAAATAAGCCATTTCAGAGCGTTAATATTTAATTTTTTAATTCTCGAATTTAAATCTCCGCCTAATTAAAAATAAGAACGTGAGATGGCACGAATCATCCTCCGTAAGGCACATACTGAAATTATCATATTTAAAAATGGATTTCTCTTAATATTCTTTCATAATATATGTCAAATTCAGTTTTAAAACCTCGGCTAATTTGCCACGCTTGATCCTTCTTAATATGGGACAAGAAACTCACTGAAATATTCATTTTTGATATTACAATTGTCTATTTCTGTTTAATTTTCATACAAAGTTCACCAATCAGAAAATAGAACTACATAATGAAATTTAACATCAGATCGTTTTAACATTATCCGCATAAAATAATACTTGATGAAAATACATTCTGACAGTCCGATTTATAATCCATACACTCATGAAAAACATATTTTCAAACACAAATTTTAAAAAAGCCGATAAGAAGTTTTTTCTAGCAATTATTCATGAGTGGTGCTGGCGGCCAATGCAGAGTTGATAATCTGTCCTAGGATGCCTGCATTTTCCCCTATGCGCTACCTTGATCTCTGAAATAATGATTAATGTTCATTATTATCTTAGACAATTATAGGGGGAAGTGAAACCATTTTTTTCACTATCTTCTGGCAATAATTTAACAATTCTTGAAAAATTTGAATCTCCATCTCTATATGAGATAAGAACACATAAGAAAATACAATATGGATTTCATCTTATCCCCTCCTTATACATGAAGGTGATTTCTCTTTTAAGAGTTCTTATTATTAGCTTCTTGAAATTATTTTATGTAGATGAAAATATTTTTTCAAACACACAGATTATTAATTGTCTTAAATTTAATGCATCTGCTTTCAAATAATTAAGATTTTCATTATGCCTTCGCTTGTTTTGGCATCTTGAAAATATTGCAACTCGAAACTAAACCGAATTCGGCGTACTTTTGAGGAGCAGGTTTTTGTAGTGTAACTTACCTAGATGACATGCGGATATCCAGCAAAATACTTCTTTGCCTTCGTTGTATGTGCAACTATCGTCACCACACAGCTGTGTCTTCTCATTACCGTAATTTCTCTAAAACCATATAATTTTCTCAATTCATCTCCATATTTCTTCTGAGAATTAGATTTTCAATGTGAAATAAAGGGAACGATAATTTTTTATGCTCACTCTGCAGGTGCCTTTACAATTCAATCTTTTTGCAATTTCAACCTTATCGCCACAATCGTTATCAGGAAAGTCAGAAGTAATATATGAAAAATAAGATTCATGTTAGCATTATATTGTGAATGTCGATTATTCCAAAATTCTCATATATAATATTGATTACGAACTTTGTTTCACTCTTATTAGCAAAAGACCCTTTATTCATAGAAAACCAAATCTATGTTGAACATAAGAAAACGAAGTAATCGCAAAATGAGCAGTTGAGCACAAAAGAAAACACCCATAGCGAAGTACTTCTTAGTGGCTTTTGAAGTTTGAAGTATTAAACATGAAAACTAAAATAAATAAATTTAATCTCACCTTCGTGAAAAGTTTAGCAGCGAAGGAATCCGCCAGTAATCTTGAAATTGCTTTGAAAATAAATTATATCAAAATTATTTTCCGATATCAATTTTTTGTAAAATATCAGATATTTTAAAGTTATGAAATTTTCATTTCAGTCTGGATTTAGGTGAGACAATATTATTAATTTATTTGTATATCTTATTAAGAACACCTACTTAGTCAAAAGGCAAATATTACGCTTCCCCTCATGTTGAAGAATTGGGAGAACCTTGAGCACAATTTTTCTGTATCTGAATATTTAGACAGTTAAACGCTTGTTTGAGATTGTCATATGTGTAACCCACGAAAAAAATATGTGTTGCGAGCATACTATCAAGTTCCCATTCCAAATATTTATGAAGCGAACACAAAATAGCAGATAATAAATTCAAATTCTTGTTTACTGTACCGCGAAAAAAATTACTTTATACTGCCTATAGAACCCAGCAGAATAGTTTATGACAAACCTGCTGGCGAGTCACCTTCTTTATTATTCTATACTTTCCAAAAACATTTGTTTCGGCAATTTTGAAACTTTTTTCAGAGATGTGTTTCACTTTTTATATGATCCCCTCCCCCGTGCCCATCCACTATGTTTTCACGGTTGTACCAAGTGCATATACAATTACATCTTTTTTAAATTTCAAATCTACTTGAACATTTTCACTCAGAAAAAATAACAGTGTGATAATTTTTAGATTCTTTCATCTTTTTCAAATTAAAAGCTTAACAGTTGAGAAGTCAAAATTTTAAAACGTTCCAAATATTAAAATGAGGAAAATGTCATACGGAAGACCTTTAAATATGAAGAGTTTGAAAGTTGAGAAATTGGAAAATTTAAAATTATTTTGTATCAGAGTGCAATAGTTTGAAATCATACCATTTCAGATTAGCAAATTTCAGATCTCAGTGTTTGGTATTAAGCGATTTATATAATTTATCAACTGTCATTGATATCAGAGTAATAGTCAAAGTGTCGTCAAACTTCGAGTTCCAGAGTATTATAAGAAACATGTACTTACCTTTTAATTTATTTTTAAAATCTATCATGAGTCGTTACAAAGCAATCGAGTTACTTTTTCCATTTTTATTCACATTTACTTCAATTTCGTATGAATAGGTACACCTTGAATCTCATTGGTTTGCGGTGTACCAGACTCAGTCTGTGGACGAAGAAAATTAGATTTTTCCGGTAGAGGCATAAAAAGTCGCTTCAGACGTCTTTTCTGGTTCGTGCAGGGGCACTTTATACAGCTATAACGTCACAACTGCCCTAAACCGTCTTTATATATTGTAGTTTTTTTAGTGAAGTTGTAAAGTTAGCCATCTAAAGTGACAACTTCACGAACCGATAAGAGGAACAACAGAAAGCGAATTTCATACCAGTGCCTTACAAAATACGTCTAATTTGTAAATATCATCATGGTAATTCAAGAACAACTATTTACTTACGTGAAAAGTTTTGCAAAACTTCAATCAGGACTTATATTTATTTCCCCCAAAAGTATTATTCTTCGCAAAAGTACATTAAGATCAAGCTTCTATATATAATATCACACAATATTCAACTTTAGTAAGGAATGAATGAAAATATTGAAAATAGTAGAGAAATAAACAAAATTTGATTTTTAAGCGAGTTCTGAGAGCCGCAACCAGTCGGGTGCCTCATGATACCCTCATTTGGATTTGTTCATACCTTAAGTTAGAAATTTTTTCTCTTTGGTAGGGAAATGATCCCCTATGTTTCTTAGATTTTTAAAACAATATTTGAAAATTGCTACGTAGGTTTTTATGACAGAAATAATAAACTTAAGTTATTTATGTTTTGATTTTTAAAATTGTAATTATCTGATCCCGAGCAAGGCGGGATACATTTTATAAAAGTGATATGTGAGCCAAAATTTTTGTGCGTTTAGAAGAAATCAAGGTGGGTATTAATACTCTCTCGGTTACGATTTTATGATATACTTGATATTAAAAGGTCAAATTCATCCTTTTTTTTTAATTATGGAACTTTTAGAAAATAACAAGGTGTTATTTGAAGTCGCTGATTCAGCATTAGCGTTAAGAATTGTGTTAAAACTTTTATTTTACTTAATTTTGTGGAAAATGTTGTATGAACGAATTGAGTTTGTGATAATTTGGAAGATCTGCGCCAAATTGTGAGGATGGGAGAATGTGAATTTTTCATGTGTTATTTCTTGTTCACATCATTAAATTTGAAATAAACCCTTGATCATATATTGTTGACCTTGTTTTATTAAAATGAGTTTTAGTAAATATAAAAACGGCACTGTTCAGTATGTCGGAATTTTCCTTGAGGCCAACCGGTCACGGATAAGCGATCCACAATGTGCTTTTAATGGTTGCACATATAACAGTCCAGAAAAAAAAGACTGTATAAAAACATGATGTGGAGCACGTAAGTTGGCAGAAAAATATTTCCATTCTTCCAAAATAATGTTACAAAGTTAGTAATGAGAATTTTTAAACGAGGAATCACCTTCATGCATAACAAGAGGATGAAATAAAATCTTTCGAAAAAGATAATCATTTGGTCAATAACTATTTATTTTCTATGTGGTTATGTATGCTGTAAGCATACAAAGATGAATATTAGAATCAGTTATTCAAGAGTTAAAAAATTAATTCCATAAGATGGGTAAAAATATTTTCTTTAGTTTTCCTTTCAATTGACTAATAACATTGTAAGATAACAATGAATATTAATGATAAGGTAATTCAGAGATGAAAATAAGACACCCTGGAGATTGAATTCCGTAAAAACCTGGTTGTATTTTTATTTGATGGATCGTTGCTACGAAAAACTTCCTTCTGCCTTTTTTAGAATTTATGTTTCAAAAACATGTTTCTCTTAAGTGTATCGGTTATGTTTTCAGCAAGCGTGCCAAGTCTGATTCCAATTTATATAGTTTTATTTGCTGATTGGTGAACTTTGTATGAAGATTTTGCAATAATATACGGTTTCAATAATTCAAAACTATTTCTGAAATAAAAAATATGCCTTCAAGTTCCTTATGCCATTTGAATTGAAACAAAATTATCCAAGAAGGTAGTGAATGTATCCAAAAATGTTATCCATTTCTTCTAGACTTTGCCCGATTTCCTGGATACAATGATAAGACTATAATGAATCTAGAAGTCAATTATAATAATCTCTGAATAATTTTCCTTGTTCGCATTTCAGATTATAATTATTGTAAATTCATTCATGTCTAAGGGTACGAATTTTGTAGAAAACTTAAATGTTTTTCTTTTTTTTCAGGTAAAATTTACGCTAGGTGCGACATTAACAACATTTACAAATGTATTTCCGAAACTAATTTTTTGTCGGAAACCGAAAGTGTGCCTTTTCGTGCATGTAAGGTGTGCACAAATTGAGTTTTTCCGCCAGCAGATGAAGCGGGCGCAAATTATATTTTTGCGCCCACTTCGTCGTTCCTCGACCGAAAAACGCTACTTTGCGTCGCTTCACATACTCTAAAAGGAAAATTTAAGAAACAGGTTATGAACAAAAAATATCGTGTGAATCATGGGCGAAAAATTGACACAATATACTATTTCTCTACTTTTTTCAGGTCCTACTTCAACCAGCATTTTAGTAAGTTTTTTTTCGAAGTTAAAGTCTAAAGTGACTGGTCAAAGTTTTCAACTTGACTCAATATATAGGAAGGTAGAAATAACAACAGAGAATATTGTTAGGACCCAACTCAAACAGACAATTCATTTCAAAAAAATCTGAAGTATCCCAACGTTGCGAGAATACACTATTTACTTAACAACTGACATGACAGCATCGAGCACTATTTTGTATGGGATGATATTGAAATTCTCCATCAAGAAAATCTTAAAACAGAAAGAGCTTTTGTTGAAATGTTTTGATTTAGGAAAGAATTCAATAACTATCTTACTGAAATCACTGATCTAGACTTTTTTAATGAATCTTATAAATCCATTCTTGAATATTTTTGATAGCTTGATATTTTTATTTTTCTGATGATACTTTTCCTTCTTCTATTCACCTTTAATCAAAAAATTAAAAAATTTTGATATTATGTTATTCATTGTTCTTATTGATTTTACTCTCTACATTCTTAACTAGAATCTGTGACATTGTATTTCTCAAATTCAAATATTAGCGCCACACTTGTTCTGCGTTACGTCATATTGGTCGACTTACGATTGCCTTCACTTTTTGAGTCTATTTATGAAAGCAGGATGCTCACTGCTGGTGCGCACATAAAAAATGTTTTATATAAGATTTGTTATCCTTTTTCACAACCTCAATCAGTGTTTTGATCGCTTTTTAATATTAGTGCTGATAATTTTCAACTCAAACCGACTTATAGATTCTTGCCTTGGAAATTATCAATTTCATAATTATCAAACATAACCTCTTTACATATCAACTTTCAACTGCTTACAAAATTATGATATTTTGCACATATTAAGTTTTCGAGGTTCAAACTTTTAATCTCACAATTCTTATCATAACCTCACAGCAACACATTGGGGCGGAATAAGAGATGTAAGGCAATTAAAGCGAATGTGCGCCACCTTGTAGATGATGTTGGAAGCTCGTAACTTTCTATGATTTACATTCCTTTCATTTAGTCGCACGTTTCTACGGATAGACTTCCTCGTTGGTCTCTTTCTCTGCTATTTTATCTCTTTTACTGCTTAGCATGTTCACCCTGTACTTCTGCTACTAATACTGCAACTGGTACTCCACTTTACCGAGCAGCCTGAAAATAACACGCGGAAATTTTACCAAACCGTTCGGAACATCGTTAGGACAGTCACTTCAGGTTTTGAAAGATCAAAA
>JAUMHM010085164.1:0-11820 GCA_032362435.1 Melikaiella ostensackeni
CATCCTTACGATATATATCCTTCCGGTATTATTATGACGTCGCAAAGATGTCCTATGTCCGTTTCGTAAATATATCTTTGAGACATTTCAATATCGCAAAGATGTATTTACCTTATCTTTACGACACGGACATATAACTTCTTTGCGACGACGTAAAGAGGTCATAAAGATGTTGTAAAGACGTGAATCTCCAATGTATTTTAATGGAAGCCTTCTCAACAGGTATAAACGGACAGAATAAAACCTGGACCGGTATACGCACAGTCGGTCAATTTGGCAAGAACGGCGTCAAAAATCTATCACCGCGTCAAATTGCAATTAATATTATCAACAGTTGGTATACCAAATGCTTAGGTATTGCTGAATAAGAGTCTGCAGTCGCAATTTCTAAATTCAGAATGGCGGCTCCAATAGAAGCGGACAAAGTTGCGTATTTCCTTTTTTTTCAAAAGAAAATTGAAATTTATAGCTGCGCAGCTTTATGTGAATCAAATTTCAAAAGGTGCAGATCATTCTATTTTATGTTTGTGATATTGATGATTCCGAATCTAAAGTCAGATCTAAAAAATTCAATATGATTGATCCAATGTGGCCGGTCATATAATAAAAAAGAGTATAAATGTTTGTAAGAATGAGTGATGTTCATGAAAGTTTGTATGCGGAGATTTTTGGGATCGCTGATTACAATTCTTAAGCCAGGTCTTCAAATTTCAAAATGGACGATCCAATATGGTGGACGAAAAGCTTGGCAAGTTGATAAATGATTATTAAGTTCAGTATCCTGGGATTCTTTGTGTCGTTGGTTACGAATCTTATGTCAGATTTTCAAAATTCGAAATTTTAGAACCAAAGAAGATAATTGTAATCAATTACCTACTTTCAAAGTAATAGAGAATTAGTGTCCAAGAAAGTGCGTACAAATGTCATTAAAAAATTAATAAAATTTCATCCTCAACTGCATGCATTTTCTACTCACTGATTATGAATAGTGGATTAAGAATTATCTTGATAAAAAATAGTGAATGAAAAAGACAGGTTTTCGTAGAAAACTTTGTAAATAAATATTTACAAAAGTAATTCTGAAGCCTCCTCACCACGTCAAGGTATCAGTCTTACGAGAAGAGATTTGTCTTAGCCACTTGAAATATTTTTTTTTGCCTGAAAAAGAAACTTTTTTTTGGAGGTTTTTTATTTTAAATCATCTTCATAGTCACCCTCTGTTTTTGCTTCATCACTGCATTCACTATGTTGAAATATGTTTCTCGAACCGTCACTTAATGCTATAATTTCCTTATCCTTTTGGACGCGTGATGCACTTATTACTGGATATCATGAAATAAGCATGAAATGGATAGTATCTTCATCAGATTTTGATCGTGGAAACAATCTACTGAAGTTTGATCGTGCCCCTTCAAAAATTCTGTTGTTGGCCTACTGATCCTCTTCTGGTATCCAACTGAAAGGCAAACCCAAAACCCTAATTA
Organism: Melikaiella ostensackeni; assembly: GCA_032362435.1. Lineage (NCBI taxonomy): Eukaryota > Metazoa > Arthropoda > Insecta > Hymenoptera > Cynipidae > Melikaiella > Melikaiella ostensackeni. Next base: position 1,485 of record JAUMHM010085164.1, read on the forward strand.
TGTGACTTCCGTGAATCATGACTTTGTGAAGTAAAGGGGGCATCTTATACCAACCATATACTTGAAAATAAATTTGAGCTGCATCAAGCGCACAATTGTCAAATTTATCACAGTAAAATCTCAAGCTTTTCTTGCGCCATTTTGGATCGACTGTTTTGAGTTTTGAAAATCTGATTACAAATTCGTAATCAGTGTCCCAAAAAATTTCGAGGCACTGATTCCTATGAGCATATATAAATTTTTCAGGATTTTCGTCCGCCGTATTGGATCAGATATTTTTAGTATTGAAAATCTGACTTAAAATTCGTGATCAGCGACCCAAAAAATCCTTGTATACGAAATTTCAGAAAGATCACTCATTTTGCCAAACATTTATCTACTTTTTTATTATTTATGCGGCCATATTGAATCGGTCATTTCGAATTTTAAAAATCTGGCTTCAGATTCGTAATCAGCAATATCATAAACGTGAAACAAAATATTTTGCACCTTACAAAATTTGAGTCACATAAAGCTGTGCAGCTATAAAGTTAATTTTTTTCGCGAAAACCGAAAATACGAGCACCACTTTGGTCGCTAATACTGCCGCCGCCATTTTTAATTTCGAAATCACGGCAGCACACTCGTACTCAGCAATACCTGAACCTTCGATTTACATAATTTCATTGATATTATTTGTAATTTGACGCGGTTACAGATTTTTGACGCCGTTGTTAACAAACTTCCCCACTGTGATACGGAAGGAACGCGAGTTGGAGCTGTATACGGATTGAACCAGAGCTGGAACACTCTGCAGTGTATCGATTGAATCATTGCCATCAAAATACCCGAAAATATCATCTTGAAGGTCAAAACTCAAAAAAGATAAGGTTTTAAAATATATGAAGTTTTTTTTTTAAACACTTTATAGATGTGTGTGACTGAGGGTTAAAGTCACCAAGTTATGGCGTGGCCATGTATAAACGGATGGTTTTTTCAAAATCCTAAAAAAGTTGAATACGATAGAAGGGTAAATGTCACCGAGTTGGGGTGTGGCCAACTGAATGGATGTTTTCTCTAAATACTGAAAATAGGATCAAATATAATTGAGAGATAGATGTCGCTGAGTTGTGGTATGGCCAAATATAAACGGGTGGTTTTTTTTTTTAAATACTTGAAATGAAGTCGAATGTGATTAAAGGATCAATATTGCCAAGTTAGGGTATGGCCGACTATGAAGAAAAGTATTTTCAAACTTTTGACCTTTTAAATGACATTTACGACTATTTTCATAGCCATATACGTAATCAGTGTATCAGAATACATCGACATACGTTAAAAAAATAATGAACAAACTTAAAATTATTGAAAAATGTATTTTTTTCATTTTTTAACCTTCAAAATAAATTTTTTTGAGTATTTTCAGTGCCATATTCATAATTCCGAAAAAAATTAATTTTCGACGTAACATTTTCGTCGCTGTAATAGAATATGATTCGCAGAAGCGAATTTTCATATGCCTATGTCATTTTGACAGTCCTGCATTCGAAAGAAAATCATGCATATACGTCCATCCTATGCAAAGTTATGGTGGAAGATGGAAAAAATATTACTGAAAAAATTGTGTACACTTATAAGTCTTTTTTTCTGAACGTATTCGCCTAAAAAATGATGGAATTTTCGCTCATTCAGAGGATTTGCTCCTTGCCATGCTGCTTGATCAAAGGCAAAATAATAGAGCATGCTTCCAGAATCAAAAAATCTCACCAACTTTTGAAACTATATCTCAGTATAAATTAAAAGTCGTCTTATTCAAAAGGTGTGCTGGCTTCCAGTTTTCATTAAATTTTTATATTCTAAATTCATACTCAATTCTTTATAAAGTACTTACAAAGGTAAAAAATTAATAAAATTGCAAAAAGGATATTGAAGAATAGCGTAAAATTATAATTTTTGTCGTTTTTACAAGTTCAACAACAATGTCTGGGCATAAGGTATTTTTTCCTTGGGTCTTAACTGTGTAGACATAAGTCTGGTAGCTTTAGAAGACACTTTCAGTTCATTCAAAACAAGAAAAAAAATATTTTGCCTCAAACGAACAAGAAATATACTACTTTTCGTACTATTTTTGGTTGTGTTTCACCGAATGAAGTCGATTCAATTTTTCTCAATCCATATTTCATTTCATGGATTCGAAAAAGTGACAAATCAAGGATTAGAAACGATTGAAATTTTTCAATCGTTTTGAATGCAAGCCTTCTTACCAGATAGAGGAGCTGCTGGCAGATGCGCGGCGTGTGGTAACAGTTAAAAAAATTCAATTATCTAAGTTTTTCTATCACCAGCTAGGATGTATGTACTATATATTTTTCAGTTTGCGAATAAAAACAAGAAAATCTTTTATGACATCATATGTGAACGCTCTCCCAGAGAAAAAGGTCATTGAAAGAGAGTGTCATAAAGCTCATTCCAATAATCAATCCCATGAAAGAACATCGCACTCTCAAGCATTATTGCCCAAAAGTATGTTTTCAATCTGATCAAAAAAATGGAGTTTTGTGATGATCTTACTCCTAAAGGTTCTGGGCAGTCATCAGAGTTAATTTAAAGCGAGTTATCGTGCGTAGATTCTGATAGCTCTGAAGGTAAATTCGATGAGATTTTTGATGTTGAACTCCTCAATGATACAGTTTTTTCTTCAGAGGTTTCGTACCCATCGAGTGTGAAATGTCAAACTGAATTTCAAAAAGATAAGAGGACAAGAGTGGATGCGATAGTGAACGGCGAGTAAGATTCAATCAAAGGTAACATAAATTCCATTTAAGATGTAAATAATAATAGAGCTGAAGAATAGGGTAAAAATTCGTTTACTATCGAAGAAATCGATCACATCTTAGTAAAATTTTTGATGTGGGGAAAAAGTACTGATGAATAAAGAGATTTTCACGCAATTCATTCCGATGAGAAAGGTATTGAAACTCTTCTTTGAACTCCCAGGACATTTCGAGACAACCTTACACTATTTACAAAATGCTCAGAAAAATGCGAGTATAATTTGAAATATGGTGTAAGGTCCTTCACATTACGAAGAATGTGAAAGTTCCAGCGGCAAGGTCAGTTTGCCATTAGTAGGTGGATTTAATGATTAAGAAAATAATAATTGACTTCGTGGTCATACAGGTATTTCAAAATGCGGTGCTGTATACTTCAATTGTCTGGTTCTTCCTTCGGAGTTCCAGATCAATTTAGAAGACATTTTTCTCTTTCTTCTGTTTAATACTAAACACCGTACAAAATATACTAATGAAATAGTTTTCTTAAAGAATATCGAAAAAATTGAGTTTCCTTAATGTGAAGGTATTTCGGTAAATATTGAAAAGAAAAAGAAACAAATATATTTTGTTTTAATGTTACTGTCAGGCGATGATCTCGGAATGTACTCTACTGTCGGTTACGTGGAAATTTTTTCGGAAAATTTATTATGTAGAATTTGCCTAACTGAATTGAAATTTATGAAAAACTTTTGGCGAAGAAATGTCTCTGTTCCCGCAATGAATGAACGTTGTGTATATAATGAGCTGGTCAGTTTTTATGCAACGAGTAATTTAGCCATCGATCCTCAACACGACCTTCAAAAAGGTGTCTTGCGTTACGACAACGCGTACCTCTTATCTCAAATTATCTAATATATGAAACAAGATTTCTTACACTTGATGACAAAAGCCTGCGACTTCGTGGTTTTGTATACGGGGCTGATAATAATGCCAATAAACCTATGATTCTTCCAGTAAAACAAATAAAAAATGACTGTATAATCATGTCATCCCCTGAAGTGATGAACCTTTTTAGAAATTTATTCCTTATCGTAGGGCCCTTCGTTCCAGAAGAAAACACTCATTGGCAACTGCTCATCAAATTGGAACAAATAGTTGATATTGTGTTCAGCAAACCCCGTGGACGAAACATTAAAGGACGTCTTTACGATATCTGCATGACTTCTTTACGATGTCGCGAAGACGTCGTATGTCCGTGTCGTAAAGATGGCATAAAGACATCTTTGCGGCATTCAAATGTCTCAAAGACATCTAAAAGATGTCTCAAAGATATCTTTACGACACGGACACAGGACATCTTTGCGACGTCATAAAAATGTCGTAAGGACGTCGTAAAGGCGTCTTTTATTTTTTTGGCCACTTGGAAGTTGTGCATAGTGCAACTTATAAATAGCTTGACTTAAAAATAACCGACTATTTGACTCAGCATGCGCATTTATACCCAGGCCATTTAAAACCCATACACCACTTTCTGATCTTCATTTACTCGCGTGTAATAAAGGCATTCTGACCTTTAGCTTTCATCAGCTGCATTCGTTTCGAAAGAAAGCATCAAGGTGGAAAAATCACCTCATATATCTAAATTTGTTGAAAAAGGTATGTCGTACTGTAGCTATAAAAAAATTTTAAATATAGATTCATGCCCAGTGGGCGAAAAAGTTGAAGACGTCTTTGCGACATCCTTATGACATTTTTACGACGTCGCAAAGACGTCCTACGTCCGTGTCGTGAAGATTTCTTCAAGACATCTTTAGGACATTTTAATGTCGCAAAGATTTCTTCACGTCATCTTTACGACATGAACATACGACGTCTTCACGACGTCGTAAGGATGTCATAACGATGTCGCGGAGAAGTCCTTTAATTTTGTGCTCACTGGAATACGATGGAGTAGAAAAATGTAAGTCAAACATTAAAATGAATATTAAAATTGAAAAGTGGTTTAAGCTAGGAGCATAGAATAGTATTCGTTTTCTGAATAAAATTTCAAAAATAAATAAACGTAATTTATTGGTGGGTGAAGAAAAAAGTAATAACAATTTTGAGCATTTTTAAAAGTTTAAACTTGAAATTAAAGCGACTTGATAAGAAAAGTCAAGGAGATTTGGATAAAAGGAAGCGGATTCTAGAAAAATCATGAGCTTAATTACAAAATACTAATAAATATGCATCATTTCATGAAGGCTTATCTAAGTTTATTTGTTTACCAGATTTTATCAAACATAACCGAGTTGTTGTAAGTGTTATAAATTATGATCCTTACTGCTTCCTTTGGTCAATTACCGCAGCAATGTATCCCGCGAAAAGTAATCGAATTTCGAGAAGCTCTTAGCCAGATTTCAGAAAAACGAAATTGAAATATGATGGAATAAACTTTTTATAACTTTAAACGATATTCCTAACTTTGGAGGGATAAGCGGATTAAAACCAAATTTTTATGTCATGGAGCAAGGCGAAAAAAAAGAAACAAAAAATTATGCCTATTTATATAAGTGAAAAAACTTTAAAACATCCACGATTCATTTTCAATGATGATGATGATTATAATAATAATTCAAATATAGAAAATATGAAAATTTTCGTAGCACTTTTCATTTTTTAATAAATTCGTAACGTATCTTGTTAAGTGAAATCAGAATTTTCGAAAGCTTTTAATCGAATTTTTCCTTGCGATAGGTGTGGAAAATCAAAAGATATACTCCGACGAATTCATGTGACTTGATGTGCTCATGCATCAAAATGGAGGCGGAGACCACTCTTCTCCCCGTCTTATCATTTTTTCACATTATTGCATAATTTTTCCAGTGCAAATCGTTATTTTAATCAACAATTTTTACCACGAGCTTCTTACATTACTTTTCCTGCAGAACTAAGAACCAGTTTTTAACCAATTCTAAACATGAATATATATGAGCACTCACGTTGGCTATTCTCTACTTGGCCTTCTATGCACCAATTAATTTCCTAACAAATTTTCTCTATTGTAATAAGTGAAATCTGATGATGAAACCGGGCTGGTCTCAAAATGTAACACCATGTTTTATCCGGAATTTTATTAAATGAAACTTTTTAATGATCTGGAAGTCTTTCGAAACGCATAAACTTGATCGTTTAAATTTGAATAAATGCAGAGTGATTTTACCATTAAAAAAATGAGAATATTTAAAGTTTAAGATTTGAAGATAAAGTTCCTTTTGTAATTTTTGCTGATACAGAAAATTTATTGAAGCCATTTAATGATCATTCAAATCCTTATACTGAAGCCTATTTGAAACATACTTCCCACAGCGTTCGTTCTATCTCAAATGTGATCATGATGAGTGTCTCTCCAAATTTGAGAGATTATAGAGGATCCGACTGTATTCAGTGGTTTATGAGAAAATGACTAGAAATAGCTAATTTTGTAGATTTTGTTGACAAAAATATTGTATCTATAAAAGCTCTGCTCTGCCAAAAACTGTCAAATTTTTGAAAAACCATTTAACAAAGATATATAGAACAGCGCGATCCCAGTCACATTTCAGGCACGTGTAGAGGTGCAGCCCATCAGAAGCGTAAGTTAAATTATCGTACAACGCACGTGATACCAATGGTTTTCCATGATTAATCGGACTATGATTAGCATTTTTTCACAAAATTAGTTGCTAGTTTTGAAGGTGCAATTAAACTTTTACCTACAAACAAGGAACAATACATATCTTTAACGAAGTTTGCAGATGCAACAAATTTCTTCTGAGATTTATATTTGAAAACTGATGTTTCACTTTTAAGGGATATTTTTAAAAAATTTAGGCACACTTGTTTTTCAACTTATAATTTGCATCTTTTACAATACTCTACACCGTACAAAATATATGTATTATCATATGTAGGAGTCACGAGTAAGAGTCATCCTATAATGAACTCAAGCTTTCCTTCATCTGATATTTAAAGAAAGATGTTATTCTCATGATGACATAAAACGCTATAATTATACCTGTCTTCGTTCATAATAATTATTAGTCCTCCTTTGGAACGACCTATTTTGTTGAGTCTGGTTACTGGGCTGATGATTAGTGCGGGCTGAGGTCACGTAGGAGGAATGTTGCTTCCGTGGTACACCAGAATTCTGATAGGCACAATATGTCGTCGGGTTTCACATAGGAGATCATGTAACTTATGTTCTGAATACCATGGATGTTCCAAAAGAAGATTCGACCTCGCGTATTTAGTTTTTATTGAGGTCTGTTTTCCTTGCGGATTATGCGGGGAGTGTTTTATCTTTGTGTTCTTTTTATTCTTCTTCTCCGGGTTTTCTTCTGGCGCTGTTTGTTACAAAGTTTGAGGTTTTTCCCAGCCATGTTTTTTCATTTTTTTTCCTGAGCTTCGTCTGGTCTGACTTGACTACTGTACGTTACTCAGTGGGCAAAAAAATGAAGGACGTCTTCACGATATCCGTACGATATTTTTACGACGAGGCAAAGACGTCCTATGTCCATGTCGTAAATATATCTTTAGGCCATCTTTCAGACATTTTAATGTTTCATAGATGTCGCAATGACGTCCTTCAATTTCTTGTGCACTGGGTAGGGTGATTCATTTTGCAGGAAGTTTAAAAATTTAAATTTTCCAACTCGGGAATCGGTAAAATTTTACGAGAAAATGTTTTCAGAACCAAAAAATCAAAATTTGTTAATATTTAGAGCTTGCACATCGCATTTGAATTTTTCTATGGAACGTAATTAAGGTAGTTCTCGTGCGCGAAATTTGTACGAAAGTTTCAACTCAACCAGATCGAAAACGCTACTACGCTTCTGCTAATCATTCTGTAAAACTTTTGATTATGTTTGTGCACAATGAATTTTCACACAGACAAGACTCTTATGTACGTATACATGAATGAACGCTAAATACTAGTCAGGCAATGAAAACAGCAGCACCGAACTCTCATGGTCACCTGTGCTGATCAGCTGTGTTTTTGCGCGCATATGAATTTGGCAGAGACACCTTGATAAGCAAAGCAAACAGTGTTGCCAAATCGTCACTACTTGCTTCTCATGGGAATAAAAATATCATTCTTTCGAAACTTATATCTGTAATGCCTAATTCAGAAAAAATTGAAATTTTTGTATGATATTCCTATTATATTCTTCTACAGATCTTTAGTTTTTAAGATACCTGGTCAACTCCGTTTAGATGCAAAAAATGAAAGTGTGGAAATTTCACTCGTTCTCTGTAGGGAACACATGTTAAAGGTACTATTTTTAATCAACAATATAGTATTTCCTTTCGCAGACTCAACGTCCACTTAAAAATTAAGAAGTCGTTGCATAATAACACGCTAGAAATAGAAACTTTTCATACGAGCAAAGGAGCTCCGTGAAATACATTATAAATCTCAGACGATCTATCAAAGGAGAAACGAGAGGAAAAAATGGATCTGCGAAGCCACGTCAAATCGAATGGCTTAATCGGTTTTCTCGCAACTCACATATTCAACTGAACTGTTTACACAATTCAAAAATCCGATATTTTTCCATAAAAGATCATCTTTTGATCGAATGCCCTTATCCCAATAATATAACTACTTTGCTATGACTATAGGTCTACCCACGGACCTTAACAGATTCAAAACATGTTTATAACTTTATAAATTGTTTATCAATCTTCAAATTATGAGCATCGGAAACAACTAGCCCTCTGCATCCATAGTAGGATTTGTTTTTTTAAAATAAATTTTCTTCAATGAATATTTCCTCTTTCATTTCCTACTAAGTTTTAAGTTTGCGTTAACTTCAGTTATTAGAGTTTCAGCTACGAAAGTCTTAGTTGTTAATGTACTCTTATGTCTGTGAAAGGGTTGCTAATTCTTGTGTCTACACGGGATTGATTTCGGTCAATTGGTTTGTCTTGTTTTTCTGTTGGTTCTTTGGATGAGTAAACTTCTGCAAAATTCTCAGGTATTTTTGTTGTAGAATTATCATAACAGTCAAAGGAAGGATTACGTAGTTCCCCTAGTCTGGATGAATCGCTAGGTGGGCAATCTGAACAAGGATCCTTTGGGAATTTCTTGTCTTAGATGCTGTCAGTCTTATTATGTTCTTGTTGTCGTCATTTGATGATTTCTTGTTAGAGAGGGCTAGATTCTGAAGCTACTATAATATTTCTCTTGTCAACATGCACATACACACTTACATTCCCTAGATTTCTCGATTTAACTGTAGCCGGGTGAGGCCACAATTTGGGACGAGCACACAAGTCAAATGAATTAAAAGCACATGATTAACAGTCAAAATCAATTTATCCAACTAAGATACATAAGTTGTTTTGTGAAGAACAAAAGGTGCGCAGGAGTTGCAACATAGATACTCCAATTGATTTTTGTTAAGAAATGTGATCTATCTCTGACTCTCCGACTGGAAAGAACGGATTTATAAGTGTTTTGCAGATAAGAGAGGGAAGGATAAGAGGGGTCAATGGCAAGAGTGAACCAATCCTCGAAAAGACTTTATAGCTTCCTTCCATTCCAGTTGCTGGGGAATTCGTGAGATGCATAATTCTAACCCCCTTGGCAGGTAGGAGAGTAAGCTCGTCATAGTAACCGTGCCTTCTTGTTCCTCTCATGCGCATATATCGACCAACCCTCGAGACCAATTCTATTTTGATCAGCGCGTGAACCTTTTCTTTCACATTCTTAAATACGTGAAACTCGTATGATAAGATAATTACAATATATTTTCGCGATCTCGTGAAACCTTCCCCCTCAATTTTTTCAAATATAATAATTTATTATCATATTTGAAAACCTGGGCAAATCCTTTACCTACGATCAAACCATTACCATTACTCAGATCTCAAAAGCGTTACTTGTAATAAATGAAAAAAATGTCTAGAAATCTACTCTTGTTTATGGAGCGTTATATTCTATATAATTCACACTTCCATGGATTGCTTTTCAATACTCTTAGTAAAGTCTATCGTGAGTGTTAGGGTTTAAAAAAAGCAATAGCTAATGTGGAGAAGGTATCACGTTTTACAAAAATGATTAATGCAGAGTCAAATATTCCATGCTTATTAATATAGCTCTATATCGTGACAATGTTAATTGTATATCAGAAGTCTACATTTTAAATGAAAGCTACTAATGATAGCGTCGAAGTATTAGAGGCTTTATTACATGAATGGTTTACTTGACGAAATGGTAAAAACATACAAGTGCTTCATAGAACAATTACAGATAATAGTTATAATGAATTCATTTGTTAACTCGAAAACCTGATCAAACTATTATAACTACATTTGATAATATACAGAAGTACAATTTTGAGCTTTAATTTATTTGTAAATAACCTCATATGATATCAATGCGATGACATTGAAGTTTGATTGATTTTTAGTTGTAAAATATAAATTAATCACCAAGTCCTGAAGTTGTTGTCACCTTAAGGTTTCGTAATAGAATGTATAATGATGAAAGGAGGTGTTTCGGGTTTCAATCGTGTGCAAAACTACGAATCTTGCCGACGTTTTGTGAACATTGCAGT
>JAUMHM010085165.1:0-11819 GCA_032362435.1 Melikaiella ostensackeni
AGCGCATTTGCGGCGCAATTCAGTGTGCTGAAGAAATTCTAAAATTATGATTGGGGGGGGGCTGGTGTAACTGACCTGTTTTTTTTTATATAACTTCTTGAAAAACTTTTATTCTGATATTTATAGAAGAAGATTAATAGACAGTTACCATTTCTTATTATTAATATCAAATTTCTTAAACAAATCAGGTTAAAATGAAAAATCTTGGCCTTTCTTTGAGAGAAAGAAAACTTTTAATTACGAAATATTGTTGATCTCAGGTCACTAGTGATACCAATTGATGTAAGTAGGTATGCCAATAATTGAAATTCTTATCGTTGTAAGCAAATTTATAAACAAATATTCAACTTTGGGATTTTAAAGTCATTTTAGACGGGGTTTTTATATAATTTTCGGAAAACAGTTTTATTGTGATATTTCAAAAAGTAGTTCAATAGATAATTAACTACTGGTATTATTAATAACAAATTTTGTAAGATAATACCTATCCCTTCACGTTTTTGCAGAAATCATTTTATTTTTTCCAAATCTGATCGCTCTCAGCTCAGAGAGTAGTTTCATGAATAAATTAGACGTTCAGTTAACAAATACGATTGTTAATAACAATTTTCAAATAAATTTCTAGCTGCGATGTTTTTGAGTACATGAAATAATTTTGTTGGTTTTGTCTACCTAAATTGTTGAAGCACGTGTACATTGATTTTGATGAACAGTTGTTTTGTGTACGTAACTTTTTCAGAGATCAAAAATCATATTAATAGAATAGTTTTAAAAATAATTCCATTTTCAAGGCTAACAATTTAACATTTTTAATTTGTGAAGTTTCGGACTAAGTACTAAAAAATGAAACTCAAAAACTATGTTTTCAAATTCAAGCTTTACAAATGAATAGTGAACAAGTTCAAATTTTGCGCATGTAAACTTGAATCTTTATAATACCAAAATTTGAAGTTTGCACTTAAAAAGTTTTTCCGAAATTATTAAATTTTCGCGATATTAAATTTGAAATTATTCTAATAAAAATCATATGCCTTTAAATTAGTAGCTTCTCTTATTGATGAATTTGTACCTACTAGTACTAAAAACGGTTTTTAGTTCTTTATATTTTATATTTACAAAGCTTTTCAGGGCTTTACGTTGATAGTGAATTTATTACACGTTTGCGGGTTTTGTGGATTAACTGCGGGTTCAGAGTGTTCGCGGGCTGAGTGCGGGTTGCCGGGTTGATTGCGGGTCTGTGGGTCAACACGCGAACCCGAGCCGATTCGCTACAAGTTCGCAACACTCCTAGAGGCAAGAAAAATTGTAATGCGAGTTTCTATTATTTTATACTATTTTTGATTTTTCAAAATTCACTAGGCTCGACGTGTAAAACTCAAGACTCGTTTCCACTCTCTAAGTCTACCCTTAGCTAATAGTATATAAGTTTTAAAAAATCATGTGAAACGGCATTAAGAGGATTACACAAATTATTATATAAATTTAATTATTCCATTCTTTTTCCATTTCTAAATACGATTCTAAATTTTTCTTGCGTTAATTCTATCGCCAACTTAACGCGCCTCTTTTTTTCACTCTCCAAAAAATATTCAAATGCCTTTAAACCCAATTTTTCAGCTTGAGGTTCAAATTTAAAAGCTAAGCTTTAATTCATAAAAAATTGTGCTTCACGAATTATCTCCATAGGGTAATGAAATATTGCATTCAGGGACCTTTATGAAATTAATGAGCCAATATTATGATAATAGTTCAAAGCCGACGCGAGTTGAAATAGAGAATTTGCAGAAACCAGAGGTAAAAATAGTGTATCGTCAAAAGCTAAATTAATATTTAGGACATCACAAAGAAGACTGGAAGACGGAATTAGGCAATAAAAAATAAATTAGGAGCTCCGGGTCCAGGCCCAAACCCTTAAGAACTCAAAGGGTCTTGTTATACTTCCTTTAGTTTCGACCTTTTATTAATTCATATGAAACGTTGAATGGCTTCAAAGGTTATTCAGAATGAGAGAAAAAGCAATAATAAACCAAATTATAATAATAAGCCAAATCCCTTACTGGGTGAGCGTAGCTCGTAAGTCGTTTGGTTCTAGTCACGTTATACTATCGAGGATCAAGGAATTTATATGGTTACGGTAAATAAGGGATATGTAGAAGAAGGGATAGGTTTTAGATCAATCTAGAAGTCATCGCATGTTGTTCATTCAAATTACACACTCATCCCACGGCACCGTTTTGAAACGGATTACTGATCGATCTCTCTAGCAACACCCTTCGCTCTAGTCTCATTCACACATTTCAACCATTCTTTCTTCGGTCTACATCTGGGTACACTACCATTCACCTTATCTAAATACACTTGCTTGGTTAAACTTTCTTCGTCGATTCCCCCAACATAACCAAACCATCTGAGCCAACTTCTTTCACTCTTGTCAAACAAAGTTTCTTCTACGTTACATTCTTTGAGAACCCACTCATTACTAACTTTGTCCATTAGCGTTTTACCGCTTATATTCCAAAGAAATTGCATGCCAACCGCGTTTACTTTATTCCTATCCTTTTCTTGATACGTCCAAGTCAAGCTACCATACAGCACAGTGAGTTGCAAGCATATAATTATATATTGCAATTATACCTTTATTCGTTACATTTTTACTACTGCTAGTAATAAATCGTACACTGCCGATAATAATATTTCTACCCTCGTTTATACGTCTAGAAATCTCTGCATCTGTCTTTCCATCAGCAATAAATAAACTTCCGAGATACACGTAATCATCAACTTGTTCTATCCTCTCCTCGTTTAAGGCAATGTTGCATACTGTTTCCGCACCCCTTCTCTCAAACACAATAGTTTTTGGTTTATTTACGTTAATCTTAAAATTCGTACTCTTCATGCTGGTATCCAGTACGCTCATCATTCTCTGCAAATCGCCGACTGATTCTGTCATAACAATATTTCATCTGCAAACGCCAATTCACGCACTTTCACTATCCAGAGAACAACATCTTTTTCGTCTAAAACAGCCATTATTAGCCATTTGCCCATGTATATATTGAACATCCAGGTGGACATAACGCAGCCTTGCCTAACGCCCTGCTTAATATTTAACCAATCGCTCAGTTGTCCACTTACTCTTACACTTGCTTAACTATCATTATATATTGCTTTTATTGCTTTTAGAAGCCAACCATTCACTCAGTGCTCTTTCTAGACTTCCCAAAAGATTAGATTCATTCACCTTATTGAAAAAATTTTCCAGATCGAAAAATGCACAGGAAACTCTTTTGTTTACTCTTGAACTTTTTTCTATGTTCTGTCTCAAGCTAAATTATTCCCATGACCTTACCAATGAGTAGTTTAGTAAATATTTTGTCCACGGTCCTTTGCAGGCTATTCGTTTTATGATAAGTACAGTCACCTTTATCACCCTCTGCATATTTGTTGCCTGATTCCGTCTTCTAGTCATGTTTGTGATCTTCTAAACATTTATTTAGCCTTTCACGATACGCTATTTGTACTCTCGGCTTCCGCAAATCTTCTATTTTAACTCGCGTCTGCTTTGATTTATTACTTATTCTTCCTCTTCTTCATTCTTGACTCAATTTCGTTCTTGAATCTGTGAGGTAGTGATCCGTTTCACACTTAGAGCCTCTTATAACCCTTGTATCTCTTACTAGCCCTTTCAGTTACTTATACGCTACAACAAAGTCAATCATACTGTGGCTTTCGCCTCTACACCAAGTATACATGTGGATTATTTTATGTCTGAACCATGCATTTGTAATAAACAAGCCTTTTCCTAAGAATAAGCCAATCAATCTATCCCGATAACCGTTCGTTTTTGAGTCTCCAAAATGACCAAATACCCTGTCAGTACCTTTGCATTGCACACCAACTCAGCTAATCATATCTCTAAATAAAATGATTCATTCGCCAGGATCGCAAGTACCTATAATATCATTTAATGAGTCCCAGGAGATATCTTTTACATCTTTACTGTCACTAATAACTGGAGCGCAGCATGCTATAATGAATAGCCTTCTGTTTCCCACTTCCATTGTAACCCATAATAATCTAGGAGATACATTTTCATACTTTTTGACATGCTGTTTTCCTCTCTCATTCCTAATCAGACCGACTTCTTGGCAACCATATGATTCATTATCGACTCCTGACCAAATTTCGAGTCCATTCTCTGTCTTTCTTACCTCATATCCCTTCTTTTTGGTTTTCGGTAGACATAAAATATCTAACTTCCTTACGTGCATTATATCCTGCAGTTCCTTTTCCTTAAGATCATTTACACCACTAGCATTTCAAACACCCAACCTCCACTCATCGCCTGAAACTTTTCCGAGGACATGTCTCTCGTCAACCGAAGTGCCAATCCTATCCGAGGCTACATTATTATTTGTATTATTCATTGTTCAAAGTATACACCCAACTTCCAACTAGATGCGAGAACTTTATTCCACAAGTATAAAATCATGTCTAGTCTAAGCAGCAAAATCGTCATGAGGTGGAAAATCCATTCATAACGTCAGTCCCACAAAACTACGGTCGTGCAAAGAAAAGTATAAAAACAAAGGCAGAACCAGAGCAGTTATGATCGGTTTGTGTTGTATACTGAAGAGAGCACCAGTCTCCCGCAGTTTGGTCTTAAGATGAGAAAAAACCATTTATCACTCCAGAAGTGTGATAAGAATTCTCAACCGTGAATATAAACTTGACAAGCTTAGATACTTCCATAAATTTTTCATTTCAAAAATTCAACTCTAAAAAAATCTTATAAGTTTCTAAAACCTTCCACAAACTTCCAAAACCTCTCATACTCTCAAAAAGTTCCACTAATTTTAAAAACATTCCATACTTAAATTCCATACCTAAATTTTCGCAACTGTTCTCCTTCAAAAGTAAGATCTTTGGGAAAGTTATTTTATTTTGACACGACTATGATAATAGGAATAAAATACTCATCAGAAGTAAAATACTCATGAGTCTTAAGAATTAAAAAGGTCCGGGCTCGAACCTGGACACTCAAGAATTTAAAGGATCCAATTCCCACTCGGACCGTTGAGGTACCCTCTGACATCCGGTTCAACCAAAAAGGTTCCTTGAATGATATTTGACAAATTCACAAATTGGTTGGTAACCAAAGGAGAGAGGAGAGAAAGAGATAGAGAGAGCGAGGAGAGAAGATAAAGGGGGGCGAGATAGATAGATATAGAGAGAGAGGAGGGGAAAGGTCGGAAGAGGGAGAGAGAGTTTTCGGAAATAGATGGACAAACTATTAGGAAATGTGTTAGGAAATTCCTGGCGGCAAAATATAAAAAATTGAAGTATACACGTGCCATGATTTTTTATAATTTTGCCACAATGAGTTTTCTAGCACCTTGCAAAAAAATTTTGAAAAAATTTCCCGGATCTGTATACTCAAATTTTGTTTCATTTGCCGCTAGAAGGGTCCTAACACCCAGCAGCAAAATTAAGAAAATAAAAAATTGTTAGACCTTTCTGGACTGGACACTCTAATTTCTTAAGCGTCTGGGTCTGAACCCGAACCATTAAGAATTTCAAAGCTCCAGTTATGTACCTGGACCCTTGAGAATTTAAAGGGTCCGGATCCGAACCCGCAGCATCAAGAGTTTAAGGGGTTCAGTCCGGACCCGGACCCTGAAGGAACCCTTTAAACTAGGATTCAACCTGAAAAGTTCCGATCCCTGATAAAAATGTAGAGGGTGCATTGATAATGCTACGTGATGGCATCTTCAAGAGTGTATATGAGGTGTGTAGTACTGCAGCTGTGGAAAGGACTGGAGATGCTTGGTGGAATGATGAAATCTGCTTGACTATTGACGAGAAAAAGCAAGCGTACTCAAAGAAGGCTGAGTATTGAAGGTCACAGCAATGAGAAGAGGACGAGACTAGAAAATGATTACAGGGATGAAATCAGAAAAGGAAAGAGACTAGTCAAAGAAAAAAAGGATAAAATCATAGCGGAAGAAGATAAAAAATGCAAAATGGTTTTAAAGAAAATGAGGAATTTGTTGGGAATCGATTAAGAAGATTAGGGGAGGAAGTACCAGCACTAAGTTAGTCGGAATTAGGAATTCTGATGGTGAAATGGTATGAAATATAGACAAAGTGAAGGACTGTATGAATGACTTTTTCAAGGAATCGTATAGAGGTCAAGCTATAGAGCATAACAACTGTGACACAGAAGAGGAAACATTAGACAATCCCGTTGTAGGTGGCGAAAAAAGAAAAGATAGCCGCGACATTATATCCGAGATTAGGAAACTAAAGAATGGTTAAGGTTGCTGGTGTGGATGGTATCACCGCTGAAATGCTCAAGAGCGGTGGTGGATATTTGTGTGGCTGAGCGAATTTATGAATATGTGTGCTGAGAACGGTGGAGTTTCAAATGATTGAAGAAAGGCGATTATCATTCCACAACATAGGAGAAAAGGTGCTGAAGGTGACTGTACTAATTATAGAGTGATTAGCCTACTTAGGACAGTGGGCAAAAGATTTACCAAAATACTAATTGGGAAGGTTATGGGAATAAATTAGGAAAGGATCTGAGAGGTCTAATGTGGATTTATGCTAGGAAGATCATGCGCGGATCAGATATTTAGCTTGAGACTGATCATAAAAGAAAGTTTGAGGGTCAACATAAAAGTTTTCTGTGCATTTATTCATCTGGAAATTTTTTTCGATAAGATGGATAGGACTAAACTTTGGGAAGTGCTGAAAGAGTATGGAGTGAGATTTTGGCTTCTAAAAGCAATAAAAATGATATATAATGGTAGTAAAGCGAGCGTAATAGCAAATGGACAACTGAGCGATGGGTTTGATATTAAGCAGGGCCTTAGGCAAGGCTGTGTTATGCGCTTCTGGATGTTCAATATATACATGGACAAATATCTAGGAATAGCCCTCTTAGACGGAGAAGGTGTTGATCACGGAACAGTGAAAGTGCGTGGACTGGCGTTTCCAGATAATAAGATTTTTACCGCCAAATCAGTCGCAGATTCGCAGAGGATGATGAGCAGACTGGATACCAGTATGAAGAATATGGGTCTTAAGATTAATGTGAATAGAACCAAAAGTTATTGTGTTTGATGGAAGGGTTAAAAAAGCAGTATGTAACATTGCCTCAAACGAAGACAGGATATGAGAAGTTGATGATTTCATGTATCTTGGAAGTTTATTTACAGTTAATGGATAGATGCAGAGGCATTCGAAAGGTATAAACGGGGACAGAGAGATTATAGGCAGTATACAAGCTATTATTAGAAGTAAAAATGTCACGAATAAAGCTTTTATTGCAATATATAATCCTGGGTTTGCACTTCATGTGCTGTATGGTAGCCAGACATGGATATATCAAGAATAGAATAGGCGTAAAACGAACGCCGCTTGTATGCAAATCCTGCAGAATATCTGCGGTAAAACGATAATGGGCAATGTCAGCAGTGAGTGGTTTTCCAATAATGTGGTGTAGAATATACATTGATTGACGAGAGTGAAAGAAATTAGCTGAGACGGTTTGGTCATGTTGACAGAATGAATGAAGGATGATTATCGAAGCTAGTATATTCAGGTAAGGTGAATGGTAGCGTACCCAGAGGTAGACCGAAGAAAGAATGGTCGGAATGTGTGAATGAGACTCTAGAGCAGAGTGACATAAGGAGTTAAGGAAACACAAGAGCTTACATGAAAAGGTGTATAGATATAAAGAAAGCAAAGGATGTATGCGAGAATAGGGATATATGGAGGACAATTGTTTTTAAGAAGAACGAAAGATTTTGAATACTTACGGAACCTCGTGGAGAGCTTTGCTTAGTGGATGAGGTTGGGATAAAGAGTATGGATCTTTCTATGGTTTTATCAGTCAGTTTGAGTGTTTATGTAAGAATTATGATGTATTATGGTTCTGTTAAGCCTTTCACCCAGGCTGCTTGCTAGAGAGATCGATCAGAGACCCATGTCGGAGTGGTGTTGTGGAAAGAGTGTGTCGTTTAAGTGAGCAACACGCGACTTTTAGATTGATTAAAACCCTATACCTTCTCCTACACATACTTTAATTACCCATGCCATATAAATTCCTCGATCCCCGGTAGTATAACAAGGCTAGAATCAAACGAGTTACAATCACCCCGAAAAGGATTTGACCTAACGGTATAAAATTGATAATAATGATATTAATGTCCTGAGGAGAATGGAATTTTCTATTTTTAATAACATTTTTTACAATTAAAGTAAAATAATGGGTCTTATCCAAAAATTGTCGAAAGCAAACATGTAGATCCTTTATCTCGTATAGTTTGTCCGAATAAATGGAATGTCTCAGTCAATGAAAGCATTTTCGTTGGATAAAACGGCTGTTGAACGAACTCATACTTTTTTTTAGGTATTAAAAAAGTGTGTCCAAGCGCAAATCTATCGGATGATTCTTCCGAAAGTTATGGTGATCACAAAACCACTACTGCTACAGACTACTACAGAGCAGATAAACAGACATGCACCGATGTAAAATCCATTTTTGCAGTCAGTGAATTTTAAATGAAGGTCGAGATTTTATGAAATACGGGAGAGGCAATTTTCGAAGAATTGGAAAATGTCAAAAAATTGATTAGGACAATTTGCAGATTTTATTAATTACTTTTTGATGTGAAAAAATAAAATCCGAATAAAGTATAAATCTGAAGTTATTTATTTAAAGACGAAAAATACTAAACCCTACATGGTAATGATAAACAGACTAATTTCCTTAATAACAATATTATAATTCTTCTTTAGCGTCCTACATACAAATATAAGTATGAAATTCTTGGAAATTGAAGAAACCAAAAATCCATCAACGAAATGTGAACAACATACTATTAAAAGTCTTCATTCAAAATGAAAAAAAAAATAAGAAAAGAAAAAAAGTGATAGCAACCTCCAAAGTTCCATGCTTATTCTTTCATTCGTCTTTTTTATTTATATTTTTCTCAAATCTCAATAAAAAAAACATTCACGAAAATCTACGAAAGTTTCGGTCTTCACTTTTTTCTTAAGAGAGAGACAGAGAGAGAGAAAGAGAGAAAAAAAAAGGAAGGGGATTTGGAGGTTGCCTTCTACTTCTTTCCACTTTTTTTATTCTGGTTTTTTTTACTTTATTTATTCTGGTTTTTTTAATTTGAATGGAGGCATTAGAGAATGCGTTGTTCAAATTTGTTCGTTAGATTCTTGTTTTTCTTTCAATTTCCAAGAATTTCGTAGTTAAATTTGAATGCTGGACGTTAAAGAAGAATTAAAGTTTTGATTTAAAAAAAATTTAATTTCTTAAATTTTTATTGAATTCAGGTTTTGTGTTGTGAAAAGGCATATATCGTTCTCGTAATGTGTAATAATTTGATGGGATAGCTTTATCTGACTAAGTCTGTTAAAAATCTTTTTTTTTTACGAAATATTCGTCTAGCTTTTGAAAAATGAAACTACAAATCTCTTACTCTATTCATCAATTATATCTACTTATAATTTTGAAAACAACTTATAATTCTAAAATCGGAAAAACTCAATTTAGAAAAGAATTTTGGTTTGGAATATAAAATTTACATTAATCTCTAATACATTTTCTATAATAAAATCCAAGATTACAGCTTTTCAGTTTACGGAAATATTCCTATAAATATTTAAGATCTGGAGTCTCCTTAATGGTAGTTGCTAGCGCTTGTAGTCTGTTACGTTTTGAACAAAGGTGACTACATATTTGATCAAAGCTGCAGCGATCTGCGGCGAAATAGCGAAATATATAATGGGATTCTATACCCCTTGGTCGGTAAACCTGCGGTTATCGACTTTTGAAAGGTCTCCCTTTTACCAGCTTACCCTTTGAGAAAGGAATAGGTACTCTAGTCAGATATGTACGATCAACCCTTGCGCAAACTCTAACTCGTTGGTAACGGTCGATTGATACACTATATCTACTCCTCTTGAACTTGGACCACGATATTATCAAAGTTTTAAGTAATTTCTTCACTTGCAACTCATATATATTTGATGCTTCACCGGACCGATTAAACCATTCAATTATAAATTCATTTATAATAAGGGCTGCTACAAAATTTAAGTTTTAACATTCCGGAATTTATAGTTCCTGAATCCCCTATGAAGGGCGACATCTAATTTTATTTATTTTCAAGCACCCGTACAGAAAAAGCCCCGTTTGGCCCTCTTTGGAATGTTGGCCCCCGTCAGGGACCCATGTGGACAATCCATAGGGGAAAACCAACTCTATTTTCCTCGTTTTCCCTCACGGTCGATCGATTAACATTTTTTAGTCCAAAGGGTTGATATTTTTTTTATACTACAAATTTTAATATTTTATCAGTTCAAGCTTACAAAAAGTGTATTTTTGTTAAGAATTTGATACATTTTTATGGGAGCTGAACTTTAAAATCTCAGATATTCCCGGAGATCCTCGGTGGGAGCCCTGCTTGTTGCCTCGCGCCTCAGCTTAAAAAAATCAAAGATTTTTCTGCTGTCATAAATTGTCTTTTATGTCAAGTAGTAACAATATCTCATCCAAATATACAGTCATTGAAGGTAAAGATAACTCCAACAAAGTTTTATGCGCGTGCGGAATGTCTGAAAAAAAATTATAAACATTATGGTAAGTTGGTCAAAAGGGGAAACGGAAGCCTGATAAGATACTGGTCATGAGCTCAAGTCCCGGCCGAAGCACTAATATGTCATAATGTCATGGAAAATGTTCATCACATAGTTACTGAATTAAAAAAAAAACGTTTCTCAAAGTAAAATGTTGAAGTTCGTTAAATTAAATGCAATTCAATTCGATTTTTATCGATGTTTTCTATTTTTTGGAAAAGATCGTTAAAATACAAGAAATAAACATCTATTAAGGGTATAATTTTATAGATTTTAGGAAAGGAAACAATTTTGAACAACGAACTGTTATTCATATTTTGCGTCGTTTTCCAGATAAATGAGATTTTTAATCATTAAAAATGAAAAAATAATTTTTCTCAAATATGCGTAGTACGATTTTTTTCTTACTTGGTTTAAAATAGCCGGGGAGCATTTCCGAACCACTTACAGAAGAGAAACTGGATGTGCAAGCACTTTTGAGTTGAACTTGTTTGAGACTGACCGTACATATGTCTGGAACCGTTCACTTTTCAATAAAAAAAAATAAATGATACAATTTCTTTAGGCACAACATTGGAAATTTCACAATAATAGTTGAAGACATTTTCAATGATATTCTGTAACTGTACCGATAGAAACTACTGTCTTCAACTAGATATTATTGATTAGAAAATATTTAATTATGTGAAAGAAGAAATTTGAAAATAAAAATAAAATTCTGAAATAAAATAAAATATTGCGTAATTAATGACAAGGAATATCCTGCCAATAATTCGTTACACTTAGCAGTAATTTTTGGATATATTTTCTTTTTGCTTTTTCCCCTGCAGGATGAATTCATTTGTACGAGGACTCATCGTTGAAAAAAGCTCATCTCTAGGCTAATCATTATTAATTCAATTTTTTTCATTTTCATAACGGTCGACCGTTATGAAAAAAATATATTTGCTAAAAATTAGGAAATTCGTGTTTGTTCGGGAAGTACAATCACAGGAGACTAAATAAGAACTACGAGCAGGTACTTATAAACTTTTTCGACAATTCAAATTCAATTTCAGGAACTATCACAGTAATAACGTTCGCTTTTAAATTTTATACGGAGACGATTTATTACATTCTCATCAGAGAATGTATTAGATTTGTTTAAAATTTGTCCC
>JAUMHM010085166.1:0-11818 GCA_032362435.1 Melikaiella ostensackeni
CAAATAAAATTGCTGTTAAACATTTCTTCATAGGACCAATCGTAAATCAAGATAATTTTTTCAATCGTCTTTTTAACTATTTATTTGTATATATTTTTTTATATTTTATATTTGTCACTTCTCACGGAAAAGGGGCTTGCGATGCTATTGATGGATGTGTTAAAAATGCGGCGAGAAAAGCTTGTCTTCAAAAAAATAGTCAAAATGAAATAACTCCTTCCAAACGCTTTTTTGATTAGGCGGTTAATTATTTTAAAAATGTAAGTTTCAATTTTCGTACAAGTGAAGAACATCAGACTCACAAAAACTTGTATCAATTGCAGCATCAAAATTGTAAAACTATACCCAAGACTCGTCAATTCCATGTAATCATACCAAAGGAAAAAAAACAATTGTTGTGTAAGATATTTTCTAGTTCTGAAGAATCAGTAATATTTAATATTTGAAATTATATAATGCTTTGTGTAAGTTTGACATATTTTTTCATTGAATAACAAATGCAAAAGGTTCTGATATTGTGACTATGATCTCTTTAATCAAAATTCATGAGTTTTTCGGGAGGGCCAGCGTAAGCAGCTAGCGCGTCAAAATCCGCGAGCCCGTTGGAGGATCATTAGAAAAAAATCAATAATTTCCTTAATATGAAAGGTTACTGACTTTTTTTTCAATATACTCGGTGACGAGTTACGCATAAAGAGAATTCAATCTCATTTTTGCGTGAAACCGAAAACACGGTTTTGTTTTCAATTGCTTGAACAAATTCTTTATAACTTTAAAAAATAAAATTCTTACAACAACTTTCATAATTTTATTAGAAAATATGAAGTTTTTAGTTAAAAAAAATGGTTCAGTTATCTCTATTCGTTCACGAGATATAAATAAATAAAAAATTGATTACGTCAACATTCAATTGGCGATTATTTGCATAATAAGTGAAATTTTGCGAAAAATATTTAGGGGATAAACGGTTTCTGGACCTCTATCGAAAAACGCAGCTATCTTTGTAATCCGAAAGAAAGAATTTTCTAGGTGGCCCGTTTTACTTATTTTGACCCATAAGTGACTCTATTTCTCTTTTTCTTTTTCTGCACTGATAACCAGATAAACGTCTTGTTTTTCTCTCGGATATCTAAAAATTACGAATTAATGAATTTGATGATTTCATTAATCTAGTCTGAGTATTTGAAAGAGAGGCGAACGTATATTTTTCTGGTGATTATTTATTATATTAATAGCAGTTAAACCAAGAAGTTGATCATTTTCTGAAAACATTAAAATTCGAAGTTCTTGCAGATAACTTCAACTAATATTGACATACATATTGCCTTCAGTTTAAGCCAGTTAGGCCTAGAATTATTTTGGCTTTCGTGCAATAATTAGAAGAAAATAACAGATCAATATTAGTAAAACAAGATTGCTTCTTCAATTTATTGGAAAACAGATGCTCGAAAACTTTTGCACGGCAGTGTATGAATAGCAGCTCATATTTAAAAAATTGTTTCCCTTCCTGAAATCTATAAAAATATACTTTCACTTCATTTTCGTTTTGTTTGTTTTAACCAATTTCCCCAAAAAATAGAATAAGTCGATGGAAATGGTCTAAGATAGCATGTATTTCAATAAATTTCAACATTAATTTTCAACACTGTTTGTTTTTTGTTCATTAACAATGCGCAGAACATATTACACGTTTATCTTGTGTATTTTAGCAAATTGAAAAAAAAAGTCGATAAATATCGACTAAAGTAGAATTTAGTTTCACAAACGTCAACATTTCATTTAGAAAAATATTTGTTTCTAGTTCAGTAACAATGGTAAGTGAATGTTTTTTAGTCTATTTTTATCGATTTCTTCTATTTCGTTGAGAAAACAGGTTGAAACACACAAAACGAATATCTCGAAAAGGGTATACCTACTTTGATAGATTTTAGGATGTGGAACAATTTTCAACATTTTGAATAACGAATTACTGTTCATATTTTCCATCGTTTCGAGAAGAATGAAATTTTTAATCGCTAAAAATTATGTTTCTTATTTTTAGAAATGAAACACAATTATTCTTTCCTTTGAAGTTGAGGAACCTTGATATTCTTATTGAACACGTTTTTTTACATTGTTATTGAACTAAAAACAAACATTTGAAGAAATAAAATGTTGAAGTTAGATAGAGTACATGCTATTTTTGTACATTTTGATCGATTTACATATATTATTTTTTTGGAAAAATTGGTTAAAATACCCAAAACAAGCAACTAGTAAAAGTGTAATTTTATAACAGATTTCAGGAAGAAGAACAATTTTGAACCATGAACTGCCATTCATATTCTGTGTTGTTTTTGAGAGAAATGTAATTTACATCGTTAAAATATAAAAAAATTGTTTTCACAAAAACGCGTAGCACGATTTTTTTATTTCTTGGCTTGAAATGACCGGGACACAACCCCGAAACGTATACAAAAGAGTAGCTGGATGTACAAGCACTTTTTGGTTGGACTCAATCGAGGCTAGCCGCTTTTTTTTTTAATGACCCCGATAGTGCTATATTTTTCGTCTTTCAAACGGACAAAAAAAAATTGTTAATATTACAGGGGTCCCATATTAAAATAGTACTTTACAAATTTACGGACATAAGTACTGACAGCATAGCTTTCTTTTTGTGAATCTTAGAATAATTTTTGGTAAATCGTTTAGTCAGAATATTCTGCAATTCTCACAGGATATTATGTAAAAAATACAGAAAAAAATGCTTTCGCCATATTCTATAAGACTAGCAGGACTAGCTGACTTCATTTCTCCGTGAACAATTAAATAAAATTATAATCTTTCTCTTAGTTAAAACATAAATATAATAAGTTTAATACATAAAAACCTCATTAATTTATGTCCTAAATTTCCTGAGCACTTTTTAATACTTGTCTCTGTCTTTATACGACGACGAAAATCTGTATACTAAAAACCAACTCGCTTCATTTTCATTTGAAATTTTCTGACAAACTTAGTCATAATGGCTTCAAGTATGATTAGGAATTAGGTAGGTCCAGGTAAGCATTAAGCACCTTCTGGTTTTCTCCACGCTGGAAAGCTGTATAGAAATGTAATAGTAGGGTAATAAAGTCATCAAATTTACGTCTACTCTACCTTCGCTCGGTCCAAGTTGCTATTCAAGTGAGTTTATGAATCAGCTAAACGTATTTAGGTATGCACATTTCGGATTTTCGAAAGCTATACGTAGGGCAATAAACAAATCTGGCACTGGAAGGGGCGGCCGCCCCCTAACAAGACCCTTACCTGGCCGCCCATGTGCGATGCACACATTGCTCCCTGTCCAGGAACGGCCCTCACCCTGCACTCAGAAAAACATTTGTCTTGAATAAAAAGAACCGTTTCTCCGACATTCCCAGGTTGAAAAGTCATGCATTGTGCGAAAAAATATGTATAGTTTCCATTTGATTTATCCAAATAATGTATAAAACAGACGAGAATTACACATAATGTTTTCTACTATACATTACTTTGCCACGTGGGTAATTTCATTTATTTAACCAAAAATAACTCTGAAATGAAGAAAATATTTATACATTCTCATATATTTTTTTTCCGATTCCCATTCTTCTCACAGAACCATTTATGCGAACATTGAGACGCAGTCACAGTCAGAAGCCCAATGTACAAATTAGCCATGCTCCGTTACAACTTTCTCTCCATTTATATGAAACATCCACACATAGACCTGCCAGTATAGATTCAATTACAAGAGGAGGTTTCTATGACGTAGGCGTTAAAGATGAGTGCATCATTGGAGTCATAAAAAAAGATGGATATTTGTATCCCTTCGTCAACACGGAGGGCAGGAGATTTAAAGTCAGTATCCACAACGAGGAAATAAAAATCCCAATACAAAAAACAGATTTGAGCTACGGATTTTTTAAAGAATTCAAGACATCGGCTCAACAGAGTATACTTAAGGCTGAAATAATATAAGAAAAAAAATTTTCCTTTCTTAAATTATGAGATTTTAATATACGTTTTACAAACATGAAAACATACAGGAGTTTTTTAAGTTGAAATTACGTAAGGGAGGTTCCATAAAAGATGTCACAGTTTCAAGGGGGGGGGGGGGGGTAACTGAATTGTCGAAATTGCCGAATGGTCGAAAATCCGCCAAAAAACTGTGACATCCTTTATGGAAACTCCCTAAGCACGATACACTTGTCTATGAAATTGAGATGAAACACCTACTTTGCAATGTATATTCTTTATAATGAATAATTGTAAGATATTAATAAATAAATTACTGTATTTAGTCAATTTACATTTCTTTTATTATAAGCTCCATTCATAGTTTCTTCTAGAAGTTCTCCATTTTTTACCATCTTTTTATCCCTTATGCAAGCAGTTAGATATATCCACACGAAATCCAAAAATCTCACCACCTCGTCTTCATTAAATATTCGAAGAAACAGCGAAATTTTTTTCATGCATTACTATAAAACTATAGAATTGCACTATGACCAAACTTGAGTCCAATCGGTTTCTTGATTAGGTGCTCTGGAGGAAGAATATACCATAATGATGAAAAAAAGAAAGGTTTATTATTGCAAGGTCTTAAACCATATTTTGATTACAAGGGATAGTTCCTAATCCATAAAACTCAAATCTCACGGCTCAAAAATATGAAGGATATTGCCGACAGTCTTCGACTGAACACCATTTCGAATTCAACATTTTATTTCATCATTAGCTATGATATTTCGAATAGACTAGCAACGATCTGATGAAGATTGTTTTGTAAATATTTTATAAACCAGTTTTTATCGCGCGCTCACTTTAGTTTCAGGTCGAATGAGAAAGTTATAAAAATGACGTATTTTCTGCGGAATATTACAAGAAGATTTTACCATTTTTTTACCCAATTATTAAATTAAATTAGGTACTCTTGAATGTAATACAATATTCTAAATCAGTAGCTTATTCACGTAGAATATATATAGAGCTCTAGCAAATTAGGGTAATTTACTGAAATTCTTCGGTATGTCAATTTAAAATAACGTTCATGTGTTGAAAATAGTGTGATATCCTGCCTCCTTTGAAACTGCTGAAAATATGTGCAAAAATTTAATTTACTTGCAGCCTCTTAAAGCATTATATTAAATAGGCGTAACAGAAATTAGAGTGTGTGAAATTTTCTGTAGATTGAAAAGAACGTTATATTTCTAATAGTTCACGAGCTATGACTTTCAGAAGACAGTTTTTAGGTGAAGAAAATATTTCCGCTTTGATTTTTTATGAGATACCTCTATTATTGTGCGTTTTTGAAGAACACTCAGGAATTCTAAGTCATTCAACAACATTCAACAATTCTACCAGAATTCCGGAATTCGAGACTCACATTATTTACAAAAAGGAGTCTACCTATCCTAATTACTCTCATGTCTCTTTCGACAAATTTTATAATTTGTTGGTTATAAAAGTGCGATTCACATTTTGCTTCTGGTTTTCAAAATTATATTCGTAAGATTATCATTTCTTCGTAAATGGAATTAGTGGATAAGAAGTTGTGATCCGAATAGATATCGGCACCTCCTGGTCAAGTTTTCAGTGTGGTTAAAACATATTCATGAAATACAAATATATGCGATACAAATAAGCTTTTCCCCTACTATTCGTCTTACAAATATGTGAAAACTCTCCGAATGACGAATGAGATAGCGTCTATATAGACATTTTATAGAATATTCAATAATATTTACCATAGTTTCTTTAATGAAGAATAAATAAAGATCATTATTGGTATGGTTTTCTTCAACTCAGCTGTCTTCGCTAATTTTGTTGGTAAGTATGAGAACATCTATTATTTCAAGTGCATTTTAAAATAGAGTGAATATATTTTATATTCGAAATCACTCAAATAATTCAGAAAAATATTGATTCAATTCTCATAATTGATATTGCAACATGTAACATGTAGGTTAAATGGAAATTATAAATCGTTTACAGAATAGGCTATGCTAAAAGGTCTGCTAAACTGCAATCACGGATATAGCTCACAAATTGATACTGCTCCCCTTCGACCTCCTGTTCGTTTTTTCGAAACTTCTTCTCATAAAACCGAAACTACATCTCACATGCTTTGTCTTTGAGAAGAAAAATTTCATGACGTTGAACTGAAAGATGAGTACATCATTGGAATAATCTTAACGGACAGATAGTTGCATCCATTCCTTGATTCGTTTACATCGTAGGCAGACGAAAATCTTATTACTTGGGAATTTTAAATTGTCTTCAATTTTCTAATATCAGGAATATTCTATCTCGAATATTTTTTTTTCGGGACTTTTCCAGTGATGGGAAATTCCATTTTTGGGATTTCTTTGTCGTCCTTTGAATTTATATACATCCTAGTAAAGGAATGTTTGGAAGTAACTTTGCTAATTATAAAATTTTACCTGAAAGCCTAACAGATTTTGCTGCCGAGTGTTTAGCGAGTTAAAAATAGGCTTATGAAATGTTAATATCTCAGGTCGAATAAGTTTCACCCATCCAACTTGCGTCTAAAAATATAATTATGTATTCATTCCAGATGGGGAATGAGATAGCGGTTACATAATGAGACATTTTTTAGAATACTCGTTAATTATTATACGCTGACATCCAAATTTATATGCAACTATATTTCACATTCTAGAGAATAAATACGAAAAACGGCGAAAGGATCTTGACAGATTTGCGAATCCCAACCAATATCGCGAGTAGGCCGACCTTGAGCATGCTCAGGGATAAGACGCCTACTTGCTACCTATTCGACAAGATGTATCTAGTGAGCCTATCCACGAGAGAGGCATGGGCTAACGATGAGGCATACCTGCCTAGTGACGGGGACAACTGGTTCACAGATGGCTCCAAGAACACGGAGAAAGTAGGAGCTAACGCCGTTAAGCGATATGTTCCGATACTGAGACGATACTGATACGACACTGACCTACCAGTCTCGGTTTGTTGTCCCTCAGTTCCGTATCGTATCGAATTTCCGAGACAAAACCAGCAGATGGAGTTTTCATTATCCACAATAGAAAGATCGCCAAGTGGCCGCTCGCAGGTACCGGAAAAAGTTTTTTTTAAGCTGCGATGAGCTTCGAAGGCCTGCCATCTGGCCTGCCTCTACTCTTTAAAAAAAAAGAGCATCTACAGTTTGCTCTGCCGAAGAAATTTCGAAGCATTCAATGAAAGACCGATTGGTTTGATTCAAACAAACCAAAATTTGTATCTTTACGCTTTATTCGAAATTAATAAATTGTTCATTTACATTTGAAAAAATGGCTCAATTCAAATGAGTGCAATTTTCTAATACAATTTTTTAAATAGACAAGCAAATGTTTGTTTGAAATGGAAGATTTCATTTAAATGAATTTTCCTCGTACATTCTATTTATTTATCAAGAGGCGCGTATATATTCCCCAACTTTTCATTTGAATAAATTTTTTTTTTACCTAAATCTACCATCATGTAAACTAATAATACTACTCATCGTATTGACATAATTTCAATGTTGCTAAATGAGCTTTTCTGTGTTTAAATTCATGGGCTTCTCGCAGTTTCAGATCAAATAGAAACTGTATTTTGAAGTTTGGACTAATATGTTATATGAGATCTTCTTTAATTTTATAAAAAACCTTGACAAAATTATATTTATACTTTAAACAAACTGATAATACTTATATCCTTGTCCTCAGATCTGAGAATCTAATTTCAATTCGAATGACAGTGTTCGAAGACTCATAATAAATAAATAGTTATTCGAAATTTTGTATTTTGCTTTTTAAAACTATTTTCCTCCTCATATTGAAGAACTTTTCCACTTTTGGAATTGATTAAGTTCTTTGTTTTATGGAGAAGTTTTTACCAATACTATATTGTACTGTCTTCTTTTATTATTGAATACAGTGGCGTAACTATTGTACAGCGAAACCCCGCATTGCGGTGGGGAGGAGGCCTCCTTCTGCGAGGGGCCTCTTAGACTGAGCAGTTAAAATCATTGCATTGTAAGATCTTACGTACGAAAAATTGTTACTAAAGAGAAATGAAAAATCCAATGATAATACAACTTAGAGAGAAATCGAGCAGAGATTCGATTTGTTAGACCAAAACTGGATTTCCCCTTGAAAAAATTCGTAATTTATTGCATTATTAGTTTTTAATAATGTTGAAAAATTTAACGTTAAACGCTTTAAATCACTGAAATTTATGTAGAAGCATTACATTTTCAACAACATAAATGAATTTTCATCCAAATAGATGGATTTTCAACTGAAAAGATGAAACTTCGACATAGAAGAATAATTTCCTACCACAAAAACACGAATTTTCAACAAAATAGTTGAATTTTTAACCAAGAAAGATTTTTTTGTCAATAAAGAAGGAAAATTTAATACAAAATGTTCAACTTTCAGGCCAAAGAGACGAACTTTCTACTTTTAACCCGAAAATGTGAATGTCCAACCAAGGAGATCAATTTTGAACCAAAAAAGATGAATTTTCAATTTTTAACCAAAAACATGAAATTTCGACAAAAAAAATTTTATAACCAAAAAAAAAATTTCAAAGAAGATTTGAATTTTTAACCGGAAAATATAATAAATAGAAGATAGAATATAATCGAAGATTAATTTTCCAACAGAAAAGATTAATTTGCAACAAAATACATCAATTTCCAGCCAAGAAGATGAATTTTCGACTCAAAAAGACGAATTATCAATAAAATGTATAAATGTTCTACCAAATGCTTGAATTTTCAACTAAAAAAGATTAATTTTCAACTAAAAATGTAATAGCTAAATTCCAGTTTGAAAAATTACTTTTTGAAGAAAAAATGAACTTTCTCTAAAAAAATTAAATTTTTAAACAAAAAACATAATTTTTCATTGAGTGATGAATTTTCAATCAAAAAAATGAATTTTTAACGAAATGGTTTCACTTTCAACCGAAAGAGATAAATTTTCAACAAAATACATAAATTTTCAACTAAACAGTTGAATTTTCAACTAAAAGGAAAAAATTTCATCAAAGAAACTAATTTCAAACAAAATAGTTCAATAGTCTAAGTTATTTTAGTGTTCTTAAGTTATTTTTTGAGGTTAGGGATGAATGGTGACCTAATGGAGCTTAAAAAAATGCGTTATTAGGATTCATAGACCTCAAAAACAAGAGGGCTCCTTTTTTCCCAAAGGTTTCAATCATCACGAGTTATGCTTTAATCACAAAATGGCTTAACTTGCAACAAAGTAGTTGAATTTTCAAGTAAAATAGATGAATTCTCAACAAAAAACGTAATAGTTGATATTTCAGCAAAAAAATATTTTTATTTCAAAACTGAAACAGTTGAATTCAACCAATAAATACGAATTTTCAACAAAATATGTAAATTATCAGCCAGGTAATTAAATTTTCAACCAAAAAGATTACATTTTTACCAAGAAGACGAATTTCCAGCAAAATACATGAATTCTTAATTGAATAGTTTGATTTTCTACTAAGAAAGATAAATATAAAAAAGAAACTAATTTTTAACAAAATAGTTGAATAATCAACCACAGAAATGAACTTCCAACTAAAATGATGAATCTCCAATAAAAAAAAATATAACAAAATAATTTATCTTTCATGATGATTTATCTTTCAAGATGAATTCTCAACAAAAGACATAACAGTTGATATTTCAAGAAAAAAGTATTTTTATTTTTAAGCAAAAACAGTTGAATTCATCTAAAAAAGACGAATACTCAACAAAATACATGAATTTTTAAGCAAAATAGTTGAATTCTCAAACAAAAAGATTGTATTTCTTCCAAAACATGAGTTTTCAATTGAATAATTATATTTTCTACTAAAAAATATAAATGATAAAAACAGTTTTCAACAAAACAGTAAAATTTTTATTCAAAGAAATGACCTTTCAACGAAAATGATGAATCTTCAACCAAAAATATAAATTTTTAACAAACTAGTTCAACTTTCATCCAAGTACTGGAATTTCCAACCAGAACAGATGAATTTACAACAAAAAAGGTAATAGTTGATATTTCAACTGAAAACGATTTTGATTTTAAACGAAAAGCACTTGAATTCCACCAAAAAGACGATTATTTGACAAAATAGGTGAATCCTCAACTGAAACAGATTAATTTTCTACCGAACATTTGCATTTTTGTCCAAAAATAATACCGAAATGGATGAATTTTCAAACTAGAATATATAATTATATATTGCAATAACCAAAAATATAATAGTAGATTTTTCAACTAAAAAGAATGAACTTTCAAACAAAAATAGATTGATTTTCTTATTAAGTTCTATTAATTCAGTTCACATTTAAATTGGAAATAAGAAAAATGGCAGAAAAGGGGAATATGAGGAAGAGTATGAAGCCTGCGATAAGTACAAATAGGAATGTTGATAATTTATAGGCAAAGCCGCCGGGCGCGTCCTCAGGTTGCAGATAAAGGGTCTTCGCGCCGAAACTTTCTGCTGAATACGGTTACAAAGTTAATAATCAGTCGTGGACAATTATCCAGGGATGGACCTAAAGGAAAAACACCCAAGCTAAGACGTTAACAACCGTGCCGAAAGCTAATTAGCATCTGGGAGAGGTTTCCTTAACGGAGACTCTGGGATCCCCGCGACCTCCTCGAGTATGCAGCCTTATTCTTGCATGCGGGCTCTGCAAGGATAGACCAGGCTGGGTCGACTCCCATAGACGCGTTTGCCACTTTTACTTTTGTAGTTATCTGTAGTAGTTGTAGTAGTAGTAGTTGTAGTAGTTGTAGTTCTGTTAGATGGCTCTACTGTAGAGTCAGAAATAGGGGTAATATTTCGTTGATTTCGTTCAAATATTTTCGCACCCACCATTTTAATGGCTTGTGAGTTTATGTCATCGTCAAGTTTATGCGTTCTGCATTTGCTCAGCTATTGGAGAATTAATGCATAATTGTACAAAATTATCCCAAAAAATGTTGCAGGCAACATTATTTCCACATTTTTTGTGATAATTTTGTATAATTTGGCAAATGTGGCACATTTTGCGCATCGCTAGCCACAGGGTAACGTCAAGTGCATGTTTTATGCATTTGTTAATTAATAAATGCGTTCAAAAATGATCGAACGCTTAGAGCACCTGACAATGGGTTGGCAAACACCAGAAACACCCAGAGCTTTCGAAAATTTTGCAAGAGGCGTTGCGAAACCGCGCCGAAAACCTCCTGCAAACGGGATATATACGCGGAACGCTTCCCCAACGCGGCAAGAGTAAATCACAGGCGTATAAGTGAAAGCGACATCAAGACCAACCGCGGAAATGAGGCATCCCCCGAGAAGTGATAGCGACTTCAGGACGAGGAGAATCATCAACGTCCAGGTTCCTCCTGAGCCCCAAGATCTGGCGGTAAAGGTCTATACATGCTTGAACGCAAAACTGAATGCGCGTAGGCTTAGGCATTTGCGCCAGGATAGAAACTGTGTTGAACAGTGGTTTGGTTTACGAGAATACTGGACTAACGCATCGCCGCCACGCTCGTAAAAATCCTAAATGGACGCGTTTCACCGTTTTCACCGTACTCCTCCACATCTGGTTTTTGAAAAAGTTAATTAGTAACTGTTTATCCAAAAAACAAAATGAATTTTTTTCAGCTTTTCAAAGTGCCGTTTTATATAAAATATTAGTATCCATTCCAAAATGCTTATAATTACTAGAGCAACTATCCAGAAATTTTTTTCAGTAGAGCGCAGAAGCTTACAAATGTTTTTAATTTTTTAGAAAGAAATAAGT
>JAUMHM010085167.1:0-11817 GCA_032362435.1 Melikaiella ostensackeni
AAAGAAGAATTGAAATCGGCCGAACGAGAGCGCCACACGGTGATGAGTCCTAAAACTTTTTGATCAAGGTGGTATGAACGAGGGTAGAATGATTATCTGCAGTGTATGATCCAATACTAGAAGTAAAACTGTAACGAATAAAGCTGAAAGTGCAAAATATAGTTCTGTGCTGTATGGTAGCGAGACCTGGACGTATCAAGACCTGGACGTATCGAGAAAAAGATAGAAGTAAAGTGAACGCGGTTGGTATGTAGTTCCTACGGAATATGTGCGTTAAAACGCTTATGGATAAAGTCAATAATGAGTGAGTTCTCAAAGAATGTGGTGTATAAGAAACATTGGTAGACAAGAGTGGAAGAAATTTGCTGAGATGGCTTGGTCATGTTGAGAGAATGAATGAATGATGTTTAATAAAGCAAGTATATTGAGTTGAGACGAATGGTAGCATACTCAAAGGTAAACCGAAGAAATAATGGCTGGAACGTTTGAATGAGACTCTAAAGCGAAGAGATGTGAAAAGTGGTAGAAACACAAGAGCTTGCATGAAAAGATGTATAGATGTGAAGAAAGTAAGAGATGCATGCAAGGCTAGAGATGTGTGGCGAAAAATTGTTTATAAAAAGAAGAGTGACGCCTGAAACGAAAGATTTCAGATAATCATGGGCCCTCGTGAAGAGCTTTTCTTAGTGGATGCGCTTGGGATGAAGAGAATGGATCTTCCTATGACGTATGAGTTAATCAGTCAATTTCAGTATTCATGAGAGAGTCATGATGTATAATGGCTCTGTAAAGCTGTTCACGTGGGATGATTGCTGGAAAGATTGACCAGCGATCCGTGTAGGAGCGGTGTTGTGGAAAGAGTGTGTCATTCGAATGAACAACGCGCGACCTCTAGATTGATCTAAAACCTATCCCTTTCCCTACAAATCCCTTAATTACCCTTACCATATGAATTCCGTGATCGCCGGTAGTATAACAAGGCTAAAACCGAACGAGTCACACTTATCCCGAAAGGGTTTTGGCTTAATGATATAATTATAATAATAATACTGACAGCAAAAATAATCAGGAAAATGTTTCTGTAAACTCTGCAGATTTACTGAGTCTGCTCCAAGCGGTAAATTGATATATTTCGTAACAGAGGTGAAATCGTGACCTAAAAAAACATTTATGCAACACATTTGGCTCTCTAACAAAATGTGCATGCAGCCTCTAAATATTGAAATATTTTTTACATCTCGCTCATAAAGGGCAATATATATGGTGTGCAATATTATTTTTAAATGCATATGGTTATATAATTTATATCAGTTATATTATTGCAGACGTACCTTTTCAAATAGTCTTCATTAATGATCAAACGAATATATTGCTTTATTGAGTTCACGAAAAAAATAATAAAAGCTGGCTATCGATACCAGCAAAATATAAGTAAAATTAATTCATTTGAAAGAGCTTCATACTTTGTGACATGAATATTCAGTTTTCTTGAATTTATGAAAATTTTGTTTTTATAAAGGCAATTTCCTGCAACCTGCGAGAAATAAATTTTCAATTAACAGTGCAGCATTTCGGATTGCTCCCGCAAAGAAACAGTTCTTGTAA
Source organism: Melikaiella ostensackeni (assembly GCA_032362435.1). Classification (NCBI taxonomy): domain Eukaryota; kingdom Metazoa; phylum Arthropoda; class Insecta; order Hymenoptera; family Cynipidae; genus Melikaiella; species Melikaiella ostensackeni. The sequence continues at coordinate 1,606 of JAUMHM010085167.1, forward strand.
AACGTCAATCTCGTACATTATCAGAATATCAATTTTTTACATTCGATGTCAAGGAAATTTGTTTAGTTCCATGATGCCTTCATATTGAGTCGGTTCTCATAATTTAAACAAAAAATTGTGTAAAACAGTTAACTTCTTTTTCCGTGTTCTTTGATGTTCTTTGAGAATTCTGAAATGGAAACATTTAATAATGTTTTAATATGCAGTGCTGGAAAACTGAGGATCCGCATTTAAATTCCAAAAAATCAATTTAGGAGATGAATGATTGACGTTAAGGACATAAAAGTTAAATCTACCATGGAAATGTCCATTAATTGAGAAGCCATTGGTGTCAAACTTCACACAATCGCGATTAATAAACTGTCAATTAATAGTACAGCATTTCAGATTGTTCTCACAGAGAAACGGTTTTCATAAAGCATCAAGTTCGTACATCTTTAGAATGTCAATTTTCTACATTCGATGTCATGAAGACCTGTTTGATTCCATGATGCCTTCACAACGACACGGTTTTTATGACTTAAAGAACAAATTCTGTAAGACAGTCAACTTCTTTTTCCCTGTTCTTTGATGTTCTTTGATGATTATAAAATGTCAACTCTTAATAATGTTTTAATATGCAGTAAAAAAAAACTGAGTATCTGTATTTAAATTTCAAGAAAATCAATCTAGGAAATGAATGGTTGACGTTAAGGACATAAAAGTTAAGACTACCATGGAAAAGCCTATTAATTGAGAAGCCATTCGTGTCAAACTTCATACAATCGCTATAAATAAACTTTCAATTAATAGTGCAGCATTTCAGATTGCTTCCACAAAGAAACGGTTTTTATAAGACATCAACTTCGTACATCTTCAGAATGTCAATTTTCTACATTCGATGTCAAGAAAATTTGTTTGATTTCATGATGCTTTCACGTCGAATTGGTTTTTATAATTTAAGCAACAAATTCTTTAAGTAGGTCAACTTCTTTTTCCCTGTTCTTTGATGTTCTTTGATAATGATAAAATGTAAGCTCTAAAAAATGTTTCAATATATGGTACAATGCTGAAAAATTGAGGATCTGCATTTGAATTTCAAGAAAATCTGTCTAGGAGATGAATGGTTGACGTTAAGGACATAAAAGTTAGAACTACCATGGTAATGCCCATAAATTGAAAAACCATTGGTGTCTAACTTCACACGAACGCGATAAGCAAATTTTCAATTAATAGTGCAGCATTTCAGATTGCACTCGCAAAGAAAGGTTTTTATAAAACATCAATTTTGCACATCTTCAGAATGTCAATTTTCTCCATTCGATGTTCAGGAGACTTGTTTGGTTCCATGATGCCTTCATATCGAATCGGTTTTCATAATTTAAACCAAATATTCTATAAGAGTGTCAACTTTTTTTTCCCTGCTCTTTGATGTTCTTTGATTATGATAAAATGTAAACTATTCAAAATGTTTCAGTATACAATGCTGAAAAACTAAGAATCTGCATTTGAATTTAAAGAAAATCAATCTAGGAGATGAAAGGTTGACATTAAGGACATAAAAGTTGAAACTACCATGGAAATGCCCATAAATTGGAAAACCATTGGTGTCTAACTTCCCACAAACGCAATAAACAAATTTTCAATTAATAGTGCAGCATTTCAGATTGTTCCCGCAAAGAAAAAGTTTTTATAAGACATCAACTTCGTGCATCTTCAGAATGTCAATTTTCTCCATTCAATGTTCAGGAGACTTGTTTGGTTCCATGATGCTTTCGCATCGAATCGGTCTTCATAATTTAAATAAAAAGTTCTGTAAGATAGTCAACTTTTTCTTCCCTGTTCTCAGATGTTTTTCATTGATGATGAAATGTAATCTTTTAAAAATGTTTTATTATAAAATGCTGAAAAAGTAAGGATCTGCATTGAAATTTCAAGAAAATCAATCTAGGAGATGAATGGTTGACATGCTTTAAACTAAGTTTGATGTAACCAGCAAATTTTCAGATTGAAACTTAATAACTTACTCGTAGCTTCTGAGGTAGAAAAAGCCGTTGCAAACTACAAAGTACTGGAGTGGTAGGTCATGTCAGTAAAAGCCGACCGACTGGCTTATTTCCTGTTGGTTTATGACCTACTTTTCAATCGTGCATTACAACTTTATGGTAAAATGTTAAAAAGTTTTTGGTTACAAGAACTGGATCGAGCCAAATTGATATACCTTCTAGTGCATCTTAGACTCGAGTTATGAACCTTCTTATTTCTTCTTCATAGAAAATATGTATTCCATCGATCGGTTATACAATATTCTTTCTCGAGGACAGTTTGTCGATAAAAGCCAACTTTGATGGGACTTATTTTAATACCTCGAACATAATGAGGTCCCTATTAAAAAGATTTCTGTCACAAGTTTCTCATACTATACATAGAAAAAATTGGGATTTCAATTTTGTTCTAGATAATTTTCTCACAAAATCATTTCAAACTTCAGCTATGTTCACTGTCATGACCAATGTCAAAACTGAAAAACAATGTAATTGCTTTCAAGTTTCATATTAGTTGAAATGAACCAATTGTGGTTCAATTTTGTTTCAATAAGTTTTGATGCCGCTTTCTTGTTAAAAATGAAACTTTATTTGTTTCTGTGTAATGCTGTCAACATTTTTTGGATAAAATATTGTCTTTTTCCTTCACGTGCATGTTTTATTTTGCGAAAGTGCGATCACTTGCGATTGGTTTGGGGTAGTTCTCCATACTTATAGAGAGAAACCTTAAATTTTCTAAGCATTTATTACCGGCGGGCACTAAAGAACCTTTTTCATATAAGATTGATGTATGCAGATGAGTATATGAATATTTACGAGGAAAGTGTCTCGTAATTTTGAGATTCTTCACGTTTTAGTAGACATTTTACAGTAGGCGTATACATAAAACGGAAATTACTTCGGAAAGTGTGCACTTTTGTCAAGTTGTAAAGTACAATCTAGAGCAATTTTGAAATTTATTAATAATAAAATTCACTGAAGGGAATTACTTCTCAAGCTTAGCTTCAAAAATTAATTCTAGTACAAAGTTTAAGAACATTTGAAATTATGACTTAGTAAAATTCTCCAAATTTCAACAAAAGTACGCCTCACCGCTTTTTCCTATTGAACCCATTTACATTTCCATAATTATCTTTCCCCAAAGAAAGTGCATAGGTGTTAAAGAATCGCACTTTATTTGAGATGATACATCGATATTATAAATTACTTTTTTCTCTCATAAAAAGATGCAAATCTTTTGGGTTTATCAAAAATCACAAACCCAGCCTACGCACTTTTTCAAGATGGCCGCCCACACATATTTTTAATAATTCATGTAGGGCCTATCCATGTTTCCTTACAAATTTGGCTAGGTTAATCGCATCTTCAGGGCCAACCCTCCTTCTCTCTCTCAATTTCACCTTCTCTTCCTTTCTCTCTCAATCTAGCATTCTGAAACTCTCTCTTTTTCCATCTTATGTCGCAACCAACTACTTACTCTCTTTTACCCGAACCATCTAGTATATTTCTTACTTTATAGAAGATTTCTCAAGCACATCAAAGTCAAACGTAAAATATAAAATATAAAATACGAGTTACTCAGAAGGGACTTCCGCAGTTGAGGTTCATGAATCCAACCCATGACAAGAAGAAAGAATATTATTCCCGGATAAGGGAGAGACATATTATGCTGTGCAAATGAAACAAAAATCTAAATAAAAATAAAAATAAATGAAAAATAAATAGGATAAAAATATGACTGAGCTGTATTTTCTTCTGTTGGATAAGTTGACAAACTTTTAATTTGATGAATTATTAAAAGTTAACAAGAATTATTATCAATTAAATATGATATTTTTCCATCCATCATTTGACTCATAAATAAGAACAGTAAAACTATTTTTGCAGAACGAGTCAAATGGTTCTAAATATGCTGCTGCTCTCCTGCATAAATTTTTTTCTACCTTACACGGAAAAAAATAGTTATCTGAAATTGAATTAGTCTAGGCTCGCCAAATTTCGGTGGACCTAGCACTTTCCCGTCTGACTTGTCTACACTCACCGAATTTCAGTGAACCTAGCACTTTCTCTGTCGTTTTGACTACGAAAACCGACATTTTTTGTCATAAAATCTTTTGATTTTTTGGTACTGTAAGCAAAGACAGTCTGCTCAAGTGCCTTAGTGAAGATATACTCATTTTTATTTTACGAGATCATAGAATTGTATAGATGAGTCTAATGTGTCATGTGTCAGTTTCAAAATATAAATACCAGCGAGAAATGTATACATTTTTTTTATCGTTTTACTAGAAAACACCATCACAAAAATAGTTTAGGTTACACCGCTGCTCCTTTCCAATATCTCGTGGGGGCGGGAAGGTACTCCTGTGATTGGTCACAGTAATATTCTAGCTCACACCGATACCCCTTTCCAATAATAATAATATTTTCCAATAGTAACAATAATTTTACGTGAAAAAGCTATGTTTGAAAAATCGGTGCGCGTAGAGTTTCATGAAACATTTCCTCATAAAATTTAAGATACATTCCTACATATTTCCTGTGAATTTCAGTAAATAGTAGAAAAAAAGTGAACACTAATGAAAAGTCACTGGAATGTATAGGAATGTGTCTTAAATTTCATAAGGCTATGGTTTATAAAACTCTGCATCCAAGAATCATAGTCACTTAAATTTTAGGTAAATATTTTTTTCGTATATTAATAGATTCTTTTCGTTTATAGCCAATTTCAGGAAGTGGTTGCACCGATAAATTAGTGCGGCAACGAGGCGAAGATTATTATCTATCATCACTTCGCTCTATATGGTCGAAATGACCTAATTTTCATGACATCTAGATTTGTGAAACTTGACACACTGAAAAATCAGCAATAAATCGATATCTTCATGGTAAAAGAACCACTCTGCTTTTTGAGTTGATCCCTCGTTTTAGTACGCACACGCGGGAATCAGCAGACAGGCTTAGTAATTAATACTCTCTAGTTTAGTAAATTTAGAATTATTTTCAATTCACATTGAATTCCTTTGAATTCTTTGAAGTTCTTTCAATTTTCTGAATTTTTTGGAATCTTTTCTGATTGCTTAGAATGCCTTTAACTCTTTCAGATTCTATTGAATACTTTTAACTTTCTTGACATCTTTCAACTTCCTTGAATTCTTCTGGATTCCTCGGAATTCTCGGAATTCTTCAAATGCCTGCAATTGTTTATATTAAAAACTGCATATATTCTGGATTTTAATGCACAAAGTCGCTGAGAAAACCGACACAAATCACATTTGTGCAGATGTACTGCTGAGTTGGGCTGGGGGCTCCAAGAACTTTGACTTTCTTGATGGAGAAACTTGATAGCTACAATTTTCCAACAGTTAATTGATAATTCATTCATGATGAAATTAATAATGTATAATTAAATGATATAATTAATTCTTACATTTTGTTGATGCAAAATATATAAATAATATAAAATTAATCAATTAGATCATTCAAATATTTATATAAGTGTATAAATAAAATGAACATGTACGTTCGATAAGTAGGGTAAATTTTCCGCTAGATGGCACCAAAATGAACTTTGTAGTATATGACCAAGAAGTAGCACTTTTCAAACTAATCTCTACCAAGCTTCAGTCGAAACGGTAACTTTTGAAAGAATCAATCTATTGGATTAGCCTTTGGTGCACTCTTTCAGTGTCAAAAACTGAAGGTCAAGTTCGTTTGCCAGCCATTTTGGATGAAAACTCGAAAAATTTGGAGCATTTTCAAAATTTTTGAGACCATTTTTTTTCAAGATTTAGAAATTATATGTACGTATATTCGTAGTACTCAGAAAGTCGAACAATTTATCCTCATAACTTTTTTCGATAAAAAAAATTATGAGAGTTATATCATTTTCAAAATTCAAAAAAAGAAATGAAAATGAAAATTTCAAGCCAAACAATGCGCGATATGAAAAAATGTCAGGAGAAGAAAAACGTTGCTTTTTGACAGCCCTACAAGATTATCATATCAACTTTTTGAATTTTCTTAAAAAATCGAAAATTTAAATTTTGAGCCAAATAACGCGAGATGCGAAAAAAAGTTAAGAAATCAAAATTGTTGCTTTGACAAAGAGCCATAAGCTTCCTTCTGAACATTTTTCGGTAGGAGGCATAGTTTTTTTTAAGTATGGAAAATGATATTGGACTATTTTAATTTTTTTTTTATCCAAATGACGCGAGATGAGAAAAAAAAGTCAAAAGAGTAGAATTTGTGCTTTTGAAAAGTCAAATAAAATTACCGTTGAACATTTTTCTATAGGACTAATCGTAAATCATCAAGATAATTTTTTAACTGTTTTTGAAATCATTTATTTGTATATATTATACGGTAAGCGCAGAAAATTGAGCGCAAAGCACGAATATTATGATGAGAATGTATTCCTTAAGGCCGATAGAGCCTTAAGTTAAAAGTAATTCTTTTTCAGTAGAAAATTCAATTATTTGCATCAAAATTCATGTATTTTGTTGATAATTCGTTTTTGGTTGAGAATCACTTTTCTTGCTGATTATTCAACTTTTCCATCTTTTATTGAAAATTGACCATTTTTTGTTGAAAATACAATTTTTTGGTTGAAATTTTATTTATTTTGATGAAAATTCGTCTATTTGGTAAAAAATTCATCCGGTTTGGTTAAGAATTCAACTATTTTTATGAAAATTCGTTCTTTTTTTGTTGAATCCAACTGTTTCTGATTCAAAATAAAAAAATTTTGGTTTAAATATCAACTTTTATATTTTTTGCTAAGAATTCATCTTCTTTAGTTGAAAATTCAACTATTTGGCTTAAAGCTGAAAAACTCATCTCTTTAACCGAAGATTTATATATTTTGTTGAAAATTCGTTTTCTAGTTGAAAATTATTTTTTTTAACTGAAAATGAAACTATTCTATTTTATATTGAAAATTGATCTTGTTTAGTTGAAAATTTAATTATTTGGTTGAAAATTTAACTATTTTCATGAAAATTCTTCTTTTTTGTTGAATCCAACTGTTTTTGAATCAAAATGAAAAATCTTCTTTGGTTGATATATCAACTATTATATTTTTTGCTAAGAATTTATCTTTTTTAGTCAAAAATTCAACAACTTGGTTAAAAGCTGGAGAATTATTCTTTTTCTTGAGAAGTCAACTATTTTTATGAAAATTTTTCTCATCAAACTGTTTTTGATTTAAAATAACAAATCTTTTTGGTTGAAATATCGACTATTAATTTTTTTTTGCTAAGAATTTATCCTCTTTGATTGAAAATTCAACTACTCGGTTGAAAGCTGAAAAATTTATCTCTTTAATCGAGGATTCAACTATTTTGTTTTTATTCCCTTTTTTGGTTGAAAATTATATCTCTTGAACTGAAATTTCGACTATTCCATTTTTGGTTGGAAATTTATCTTTTTTAGTTGAAAGTTCAATTATTTCGTTGAAAATACAACTATTTTTGGTTGAAAATAAATTTTTTTGTTGAAAAGCTTACTGTTTTGATTAAAATATAACTATTTTATTCAAAATGAACTTTTTTGTCGGAAATTTATATTTTCGGATTGAAATTCAAGTGTTTTGTAGAAAATTCACGTTTTTGGCTTAAATATTCAACAATTTTGTTGAAATTTTTTTCCTTTCTCAACGGAAAATTCTTTGGCGGTTGCAAATTCAACTCTTTGTTGATAATTCGTCTTTTTCGTTCGAAAATTCATCTCCTTATGTAGAACTTTTATCTTTCTTCGTTAAAAATCTAAGTTTTTGTGGAAAATCAATCTTTTTTGTTTAAGGATTCAACTATTTTGTTGAAAATTCGTTTTTTAAGTAAATTTTTTCAACTGAAAATTTACCTACTTCACTTTTGGTTGGAAATTCAACTACTTGATTAAAAATTGATCTTTTTCAGATGAAAGTTCAACTATTTGGTTGAAAATTCATGTATTTTGTTGAAAATTTGTCTTTTTGGTATCAAATCCCAGTATAAGATGTAGTCTTCGTTTTCTAAAACGGGCACTGGAATGTATTTATAGAAAGGTATCCATTCTGTTAAGAGTCCTAGGTTTAGGGCAAGTTGCTGATGTATAATGCCCGCCACATCATCATGTCTGTGCGTATACTCTCTCTGAGCCATTACTCGACAGATATATATGAAGTTGTGTAAAAATTAATTTTGGATCCACAGAAGTAGATAACTTTAATCTGAAACTGATAGTCAGAATAATATGCAACGGTTTGATATCTGAGGTTTACTGTGAATTATTTTGCTTCAGAAATGGAAAAATGTAGATGTGCTTTTTCACAAGGATTTGCGATTCAAAGTTACACTTAAATCTGGATAAATAAACTGACTATGCATTGTCTGAAATTCGTGTAGATATGCTACACTTTTTGCAGATATATTGTTCCTTCATCAGGATTTCTCGAAAATCGCTGTAGATATGCTTATCAAAACCTGTTTAAAATTTCCGCAATAAAAGACAGATGAAGGAGAGAACAGTCATGTGTAAACTTGTTGAGGTCAAAAAACATTATTAATAACGTTCAAAAAATGTCCCATGCCAAATAACGTTCTAAAAACGTCCAATGTCCAAAAGACGTTTTTAATAAGTCCTAATGACGTTTATTGACATTTGTTCCCACTAAGTTCATTTTAGAACTCCAGTAGTCCCACTAGTAATATCTTTTGAGTGAATTGAAAATCTTCCTCCCATTTCATTTGCATCAACCAGTACATTTTTTTACTTCAGAGAGGTTCTCTTTGATATTTTAAACCATTTTCACAGCACTGCTACGATCGGTTGCTTCTGCCGTTGTTAAATGAATTGCATGCGGCAAACCTTGCGTATCAACTGTGATATAGAGTTTTATGTCTGAAATATTTTTTGCCAGCATTATAGCCCTTTTTTAGCGGTATTTTTGTTTCCAACGCTTGGAGCATCAATTGTACAAAAACTAGTTTTCCCTTTTCGACCACTGCTGATACGGACTTCTACAATAATTAATTTCCTTTAAGACTGATTTCAACAAACTTGGTACTTCTCCACTCTTGTTTTTCCACATTCGAAAGCAGTAATAAATGTTCTCCCAACTTGAAAAATTTGTTGGAAACATTCTAAAACATTAATTCATAAAGATATTATTACAATTTTTAATTATCATTAACATAGTCGAATCCGCATTTTCATAACGAATCCAAAGATATAAAAAACTCATTTTTTATCAAAACTGCAGTTGTCATGTTTCTTCATTAGGACGGCGGTATTAGAATATCGCTCGATAGTGCTGAATTCGAGCGAGACGATACGAGAATCGATCGAGAATCGACCTAAACTCGGTTTGCCATGCGATACTCTGATATCGTCTCGTCTCGTTCGATAGAGATTCTTAACAAAACGATCGACCGTAACGAGATTTTCGTTATAAGAATATTAAAAATTCATATATACATACATATGCATGGAAAATATAAAAGCGGCCAACAATTTTTCGAAATGTTTGAAAAAATGAAAATTAGTGATTTTATTTTATAAGTAAAACATCTTAATACGGACTTCAAACTTTTTCTCCTCTTTCCCTCTTTCTCTTTTTAAATCTTTTTTTAAAAAATCCTCTTTCTGCCCCTGTTTCAAGGAACTTCCCCTTTTTCTCGTTTATTCACTTAAATGTAATCTGAATTAGTAGAACCCAATGAGAAAACCCAACTATTTTGTGGTGACAGTTAATCATTTCTAATTGGAAAATCTACTATTATACTTTTGGTTCAGAATTCATCTCTTTTGGTTAAAAAATTCCACAATTAGATTGAAGATTTAACTATTTTGTTGACGACTCGTTTTTTTTGGTTGAAAATCAACTTTTTTATTGGAAAATTAAACTTAGTTTAAATTCTATTTGTGGTTGAAAATTGAGCGTTTTTAGTTTAAAATTTAAATATTAAATTTTTCAATGAGCATTCATCTTTTCTGGTTGAAAATTCAACTACTTGGTTGAAGGATGAACTACTTTGTTGAACCTTCATTCTATTGATCGATGATTTAACTGTTTTGCTGAAAATTCGTTTTTTTAGTGAAAATTAATTTTTTATCGGAGAATTTATCGATTCCATTATTATAGTAAAAAGGAGATGTTTCGGGTTTCAATCGTGTGCAAAACTACGAATCTTGCCGACGTTTCGTG
>JAUMHM010085168.1:0-11817 GCA_032362435.1 Melikaiella ostensackeni
GTTTAATAAATAACTCAAAACAGCATTGACTGTATATCTACATCTACTATATAACATTCAAATTTGTACACTTGAGGTTCGAAACAGGTCACACTGTTCTCAGACCAACCTGAGAATTTATACACGTGTAGACCAGGCACTAAAAATGGTTCGTACGACAACCCGAGTTGCAACTTGTTAACAGTTTTTGAATCAAGAATAATGAAAAAAAGAATTGACTGTATATCTGTATTTACTATATAAAATTCAAATTTGTACACTTGAGGCTCGTAACCGGCCACACCGTTTCACAGATCGACTTGAAAATTTATACACGTGTAGTCTAGGCACTACAGATTGTTCTCACGGCAACCCGAGTCGCTAATTGTTAACGATTTTTGTTTAGTAAATAACGCAAGATAGCATTGACTGTATATCTATTACTATTATATAAAACTCAAATTTGTACACTTGAGGCTCGAAACCGGCCACATCGTTGAACACATCGTCTTGAAAACTTATACACGTGTAGAATCGGCACTAAAGATGGTTCCTAGGGCAACCCAAGTCACTAATTCTTAACAGTTTTTGTTGAGTAATTAATGCAAAATAGCATTAACTGTATATCTATATCTACTATATAAAATTCAAATTTGTACACTTGAGGCTCGAAACCGGCCACATCGTGGGACACATCGACTTGAAAATTTATACACGTGTAGACTATGTACTAAAAATGGCTCGTACGACAACCCGAGTCGCTAATTGTTAACAGTTTTTGTTTAGTAAGTATTGCTAAATATCATTGAATGTATTTCTATATTTCCCATATAAAATTCAAATTTGTACACTTTAGGCTCGAAACGGGCGACACCGTTGCACAGATCGACTTGAAAGTTTATACTCGTATAGATTAGGCAGTAAAGATGGGTTCACCACAACCCGAGTCGCTTATTGTTAACAGATTATGTTTAATAAATAACTCAAAACAGCATTGACTGTATATCTACATCTACTATATAACATTCAAATTTGTACACTTGAGGCTCGAAACCGGCCACAACGTTCACAGACCGACCTGAAAATTTATACGCGTGTAGACTAGGCACTAAAGATGGTTCCTACGGCAACCCGAGTCGCTAATTGTTAGCGGCTTTTGTTAAGTAAATAATATAAAATATCATTGACTGTATATTCATATCTTCTACTGTGTAGAATTCAAATTTGTACACTCGAGGCTCGAAATCGGCCACACCGTTGCACAGATCAACTTGGAAATTTATATACATGTAGATCAGGCACTAAAGATAGTTCCTACGACAACCTGAGTCGCTTTTTGTTAACAGTTTTTGTTTTATAAATAATGGAATATAGCATTGACTGTATATCTATATCTACTATATAAAATTAAAAATTGTACACTTGAGGTTCGAAACCGGCCAAACTGTTATACAGATCGACTCGAAAATTTATGCTCGTGTAGATAAGGCACTGAAGATGTTTCTTACGGTAACCCGAGTAGCTTATTGTTAATAGTTTTAATTTAAAAAATAATGCAATATAGCATTAACAGTACATCTATATCTACCATATAAAATTCAAATTTGTACACTCGATATTATTGTATGAATAATAAAATTCAAATTTATAACGGATCTTTGCTCTGTTGACGTCTTCTTGGCATTCTAATTAAGAGTAAATAAAGGTGATTACCACTAGATGAGATTTAATACCCGAAGACCAGCAGGTCGAGGTTAACAGAGAAAAGAAGAGCATTGACCCCATGACCTAGTGTAATGGTTTAAGTAGGATAGATTGGGATTATTGAATCCAGATATGAGTTCTTAAATTTATAAATGTGAATAAAAGTAAGGGCAGGAGACCCAATAGTATATTTTGACAGATTTGAACTTCAACTATGTGAGTTAATCGCGAATTGAAATACATGTGAGTGTTTTTTTAATAATTGTAGAATTAGACTCATTTATTTCATATCTATCAATCGAAAACCTGATAGAGTTTAGGGATATAAACCTTGGATAGCTTTTTAAGATATAGTGTTGGCCTAGAGCGAATTAATTAAGTGATTTGTTGTATGACATAAAAGAAAAATTTATGAAAAAGAATATAAAAAAAAATTTCATATAGATTTCTGCTAACGATTGTAGTTAGGATAAGAAAGTTAGAGTAATTTCTCTTCGGATAAAGATGTAAGTTTCGAATAAATGAAACGAGTGTAAAACGTTACTTGCAAAAGATACTAGAAGCAGAAATTGCGTTTAGAATATATGTGGGGCATACCTTTGTATGCTAGGTAGAATAGGGTTTTTTTGAATAAACGTTCATTTATTTCAAATGGAATCTTATTCGTTCTCCACGTAGCACCCACTACTTCATTAATAATTGAGAAATTAAATTAATTTCTAAAGTCAACGTTAAGCAGGTAGGTTACATACATAGAATTCCTAACCTCAACGTTACAATTGGCGCCGCAACGTGAAGCGTGAGAGTTTAAATCAAAGAATAAGGTTCCACAAATTGACAAAAGTAAAAGCGTATAAGCTAAATGGATAGGAATAGATCAGTAGAAGCGTTTTTTGAAGGCAGCAAAGATCTAAGAAGGGTATATTTATCGCCTCCCACTAGCCAGAAAAATCCACCACAAGGAATGGTGAAGCTAGATAAATGGTTGAAAGAAAAGGAGAACGCGAACAATAAAGACAATCAAAATTGAAGTGAAGCGTTTCTTCAAAACAATAAAAAACATTTGATTTGGTTGAAAGTGAAGGAGAAAATAATCCAGAGGATCTGGATTTGACAATACATAACTTCACTCTGGAAAATCTAGAGGACACATTAAGAATGCCACCGGTGATACCAGAAACAAACGCAGAACCTATGTGGACAATCGTCAACAAGGGACTGGAAGAACTTGAGCGAAGGAGACAAAGGATCCTGGAGGAAGAAAGAAGGTACAGAGATCAAATTATGGCCGAAAGAGAACAGGTACTGCAAACGAAACTAGACGCCCTGGAGAGCAGCATGAATCGCTCACTGGAAGTGACCGCTAATATCACCCAGTGTATTGAAGAAAAAGGAAACCGAGTGCAGGCCCAAATCAATCTGTTAGAAACAGCTCAAGCACACATTACCGAAAGAGTCCCATGAGGTACGTCAGACAAATAAAGCAGTACTGAAAGGTAGTATGCCCCCGTACATGCGACGCTGAATATCTCATAGAAAAATCCCTCTCTGGTCCACCAAGCAATTGGTGGCTGGTTATAAAACACGAAGTACATGACCCCGAATCCTACCTCGCGAAATTCCAACAGAGATACTGGGGGGAAAGAATACAACACGAGGTAAAAAGAAACTCGAATTTAGCTTCTACCAACCACACAAAACAACTCACGGGCAGAATACGCTACTTAAATAATTGCTAGCGTAAACGAACTGATGCCCTCTCCTGAGCAAGGGAAGGTCATTAGGAAACTGGCCAGGCACTACAACGATGTGGTAAAATATGTCATTGTCGGTAGAGGCATTAACAACTGTGAGCAATTAAACGAATTATTGGAGGAATTCGATAAAACGGGAAGCACAAATCGAAGCTCTCAAGAGGGAAGAGAGTGCAGAAGCAAAACACCTACTGCAAGAGAAAACACAAATGGACAACCAGGTACGTGGCGCTTACAAGCTTCGGGAAGAGTGTACCCAAGGACTGGCACGAGTAGCCCAGGTATCCATGGAAACTGGGCGCCACAAAACCCTACAGGGAGCACGCAACGCTCAGGGGGATTCACGGGCACGAAACCGTCCACGAATCCAGGGGAGCAACGTGCTCCCTAGGAAAACAACTCGTGGAAGCAACAGCAACAGAATTCGTCGTCATATAGGGTACAAAATATGGAATTAGACTCATGTCAAGAATTGAACCATACCGAGTACCCCCTCGAAGAACAACAACCTGAGGCGGGAAACGAGCTGGAGCCACGCCAGTTACGGCCCACATACTAACAAATACCTGGGAAGAACTTACGGAAAAGGAGGAAGATAAAGCAACAACAAAAAAATCAAAATGTTACACGGCCAACGTCGAGATAGCCGAAATAGTAACAATGGCACTCAACGATACGGGAGCTGAAATAGCGATTTCAATGGCACCCCAGCTTGCCATTGACGAGAGTGGCGGTAACCGGGCCCATAAGCGGCAAGGCGGTACGACTAAGCCGTTAAATTTTTGCCGACGTGCAGTTACCTGACGCGTTGGTACAACTGGCCTTCATAGTCGTACCCCGTTTGTCGCGAACGTGTATTATTGGGATCGACGTACTTGATGAGTACTAAGCAAAGATCGATTTAGATAAAAGAACCCTCACATTCCCCTATCTGGAGGGAGAGTCGTCGTTACGTATTGTACAGGACCAAGAATGTGAAAATCCAGAGGGGCACTATGATGTAAATAACGTCAATTTATCAACCATGGAGCCAACAGAGGACAGGAACCGATATGAAAAGGACAAAGACAAACAGAACTTACCACCACACGTTGAGTGGCTGGAAATACAGAAGAAGGTCGATGAAAATCCCAACCTGAAAGATCAAGAAAAAGCACTTAGAAATATCTTATGGGGGCACCGACAGGTATTCCGTCGAGAGCACGCCCTCTTAAATAACTACTATCACCAGTTAAAGGTACGAGAGGGGCAGCCGTTCATAAGTTGATGTTATCCTATTCCCATGGCCCATCGTGAAAAGGTTGACGAAGAAATGCAGAGAATGCTGAATATGGGAATAATTCAGAGATCGACTATCCCTTACATGAATTACATCGTGCCAGTAACAAAAAAAGATGGCACAATTCGATTGTGCTTAGACGCTCGAAACTTCAACAAGATTCTTATCGAGGATTGGGAGTGTCCTGAATCAGTTGAGGTACTTTTTCAAAAGTGTAAAGGAATGAATGTTATGTCCAGTTTGGACATGACAAGCAGCTTTTAGCAAGTACCCTTGCACTCCAACTCATGCCAGTACACTGCATTCCAATACCGAGGACGCAGCTACGAATTCAAAGTCGTACCCTTTGGACCAAAGACCAGTACGGCTGCACTTGTGAGAGAATTGGACCACGCGCTACTAGGCATACGAAAACACGTGATCACCTTCGTGGATGACTCCCTTATCACCTCGGAAGACCACCAGCAACATCTGGACCACCTGGATAAAATACTGAGAAGACAATGAAAATAACCTTACCCTCAACCTCGCAAAGTCGCATTTTTTCAGGAGGGAGATTAAATTCCTCGGTTTCATTTTGAGAACGGAAGGAGTAAAACCCGACTCCGACAAGATAAGCTGCATTCATGATTTCCCCGCGCCAAAAAATGTGAAGCAGTTAAGAAGATTTCTGGGTTTGACTAATTTTTATTCTAAATTCACGCAAAAACACGCAGCCTAAGTAACACTTCTTTTGAAGTTAATAAAAAAAGGGGGTACCCTGGAAGTGCGATCACGAGGCGCCGAAAAGTTTTGAACGTGTAAAAAGTCTGTTCGGAACTTCAATCATGCTATGCTTTCCAGATCCCAAAAGAAAATACTACCTTGAGACAGGCGCCAGTAATTACGCATTAGGTGCCGTAATTTACCAACTGGACGATAAGTCTTAAAAGGAGATTATCACAATTGCCAGTAGAATGCTTCAGGGTCCTGAACTCGTGTACTTTACAACTGAGAAGGAACTCTTGGCTGTTGTGTGGGCACTCCAAAAATTTCACACCTATCTCCACGGCGCTGAGATAGTGAATCGGACGGACCACCTCGCTTTGACTTTTCTAAGAACCTGTAAATTCGTCAATGCTCACCTCACTCGTTGGATTCTGGCGATCCAAGATTATAACATTAAAGTAGACCATTTACCGGGAAAACAAAACGTGATGGCGGACGTGCTCAGTCGTCTACCTGACGAAGAAAGCTACTGTAAGAATCGCGGAGAAACCAGAGTAGTTATCAACGCTGTAATGTACAACTGGATGCCGGAAGTTGAAGAGAACATGAGGAGCGTCCCTCTACAACAGCAAGAGAATATAAGAGCTACTAATCTCCGGCATGAGATATTTCACGATCCTAATGGACAAAAACGCTTTAAATTATTCAATGACATTTTATATTACTTTAATGGAAACGAATACCGCATCTATGTCCCCACAGATTCAGCGAAATTGTTAATTAAAGAATGTCACAAATCGCACAGACACCCTGGTGCAGAAAAAACCTATAGAATATTACGAGAGTCATTTTATAGCCCACGATTAGCCAAGCTCACACGGAATATACTAGCGACCTTCGACTCATATCAACGTAATAAAGTCTCGACTCAAGCGTCGCAGGCGTTGCAGGAACCCATTCTGTCGCAAGCACCATGAGAACTAATTTCCATCGACTTTTTTGGTCCACCCACTACAACGAAATTTGGTTATGAATAACTTTTGGTTATGATCGACACTTTCACCAAATATATAAAACTATACCCCATGAAGAAGGCCACTAGTGAAGGGGCCATAGAAAGCAACTAGATGAGTTCATCGAACACATTGGTGCACCACGCAAGGTGCTATCCGACCAGGAAATACAATTTACCAGTCATAAATGGCGACAGGCGCTAGGAGAAAGACTCATCCAAATGATCTTAAAATCGATTTGTCATCCACTGGCCAAGATGGTTGAAAGGGTGAATCGTTTGAACAAAAATGGAAAGGGCATGCAATATATAGTAGGAGAAAAGATGCTAAAGCCTCCAACGTCTCAAATACAGCGACGGGTGCGATTAGACCGGACGCTATACCCTTTTCCGTCGGATCGACGAGGCCCATGGAGTTTCTTTGATGATTCTGATGCACGATGGTCTCCTGATTCACTGGCATTTATGGGGTTTTCGAGATATTCGCATTTGTGTTAATTTGATTAATTCTCGATTATTACCGATGCATTAAACTTTTTTCAAAAATCTCTTATGCATTTCGTTAGAGTGGATTAAAAGCAATAAAAGTTTCCTGAACATATTTGCGATCAGACGGATCTTTATTGCAGAGAATAAACAAAAAGAAAAATTGCTGGAAAAAAATATCTCCGTCAATATCTTATAAAATATTGTTTGAACGAGAATGCTTTTTTGTAGATCCGAAAGTCCTGGTGGAAGTACACATTTTTTGTAAAAAGTATTATTCCTGTAAAGTTGATAATTTTCAAGGAAACAGAGGTTTTATATTAGGAAATTATAATGCGTTACAATAAAAAGTCGTTTTTCTTAAAGCAAATTGATTTTCGAATTCAAATATCTGTCGAAAACTATGCCTCACAGACTAACAAATACAAGTTGATATGATATTGTTCGTCAATTGTTTAAATTTATATAATTAGGCAGCATTGCTTAATTGGCTCACTTCAACTTGCCATAACTTTGTAGAAAAAAGGCCGAAATATCTGAAAATTGGCAAATCTATCTTTCAAGATCCTACTAAAATACTGGCATTGGTTATGAATTGTTAAATAAAAAAGGTTCACCTTTACGCGCCTTATAAGTGAAGGTCTCTAACTCGGTTGCTATATACAATAGAAAATCGGGACAAAGATTAAACAATTTTGAACATTATTAGAAATGCATTCATAAAATTTTCATTCAATTATTTTTATTCGCTAAAGAATTATTATCTTCTATTTTTTTGGTGTCTCGGGTTTCTAGATGACAATGGGTTGTCGAGCGATACCTAAAACTTGGAAACGCGCACATGCTCGGTCAGCTCTGAGTTCACAGGCGTAGAAACTGTGTAAGGGTTCAGGAACTCAAACTCCTGAAGTTTCTGTATGCTGTATTCAGGTGTTTGGGTCCCTGAACTCTTACAGAATTTCCACGCCTGTGAACTCAGAGCTGACCGGGAATGTGCACGTTTTCAAATTTGTAGTATCACTCAACGACCCATTGTCATCTGGAAATCCAACACTCCAAAAAAATAGAAGCTAATAATTCTTGAGCGAATGAAAATAATGGAAAGAAAATTGTGTGAATACATGTCTGATAATTTCCAAAATTGTTTAAGCTTTGTCCCGATTTTCCACTGTATAAAACAACCTTCACTTACAAGGCGCGTACAGGCCAATCTTTGTTTATTTAACAATTCATAACCAATGTCAGTATTTTATTAGGATCTCGAAGAATGGATGTGCCAATTTTCAGATATTTCGACCTTTTTTCTACAAAGTTATGGCAAGTTGAAGTAAGCCAATTAAAGAATTCTGCCTAATTGTATGGATTTGAACAATTTACAAACAATATCATATCAACTTGTATTTGTTAGTTTGTGAGACATAGCTTTTGACAGATATTTTGATTCGAAAATCAATCTGCTTCGAGAAAAACGACTTTGTATTGTAACGCATTATAATTTCTTAAAATAAAACTTCTGTTTCCTTGAAAATTATCACCTTTACAGGGATAATACTCATACAAAAAATGTGTATTTCCATCAACACTTTCTGATCTGCGAAAAAAAATTCTCGTTCAAACAATATTTTATGAGATATTGACGGAGACATTTTTTCCATCAATTTTCCTTTTTGTTTATTTTTTGCAATAAATATTCGTCTGATCGAAAAAATGTACGGGAAACTTTTATTTCTTTTGATCTACTCTAACGAAATGCATAAGAAAATTTTGAAAAATATTAAATGCATAAATCATAATCGAGAATTAATCAAATGTACATAATTGCGAATATCTTGCAAACCCCATAAATGCCAGAGACATACCACACAGATTCGGAATCAGGAGACCATCGTGCATCAGAATCATCAAAGAAACTACCTGGGACTCGTCGATCCGACGGAAATGGGTATAGCGTCCGGACTCCCTCGATTGGAGGTGAACACGTGCCACATACCGTCGTCGTCAATGTCGTATCTCTAGTCTCCTTTTACTTAGATAAAAATGTATCTATAAATTTAAAATTTCTAGAAAATTACAAATTTGTTTACTTAGAAAATCGGTGAATTTTGAAAGTGGTAAATATAATAATTTCATAATTTATTTTCTCGCGAATTGACAAATTTATAATTCCGAAATAAATTTTCGAAGAACCCAGTATTGGAATTTGGTCACTGAATAAATGAAAAATTTATAAATAAAATTTTCAAAAAATGTTGGAATTCCAAATTTGGTAAATTTGTTAAGTTAAACAATTTATTATTTGGCGAATTGATAAATGTATAATTTCAAAATGAATTTACAAAAGAAAAAGTTTTCGAATTCCAAAGCTGGAATTTACTTTTTGGCAAATGAATGAATCTATAATTCCGAAATAAATTCCCAAAGTATCCAATTTGGGAATTTCAAATTGAATAATGTGGGTAACTTTGAAATTTATTTTTGATACTGGATAAATTTGATATTTATAAACGAATTTCCAAACAGCTCAGTTTTGGAATTTTAGATTTTCAAAATTGATAGATTTGATAACCTATAAAATGTATTATTTGCTGCACTGATGAATTTATAATTTCGAAATGAATTTGCAAAGGGCCCAATTTTGGAATATTAGAGTTTCAAATTTGTCACAGTGAGTAATTTTAAAATTTGCTTTCGGTCGTTGGATATATAAAAATTTTTTAAAAATTTTACAATTTCAAATTTGGTAAATTTGAAAACTTCAACAATTTATCATTTGACGAATTGCTAAATGTATAAATTTCGATATAAATTTACGAACAATCAAGTTTCCGAAATCCAAAGCTGGAATTTACTTTTTGACGAATTGATAAATCTATAATTCCGAAATGAATTTTCAAAGGATCCAATTTGGGAATTTTAAGTTGTATAATGTGGGTAATTTTGAAATTTATTTTCGGTATTGAATAAACTTGACATTTATAAACGAATTTGCAAACAACTCAGTTTTGGAATTTTAGATTTTCAAATTTGGTAGATTTGGTGACTTCAAAAATCTATTATTTGCTGAACTGATTTTATTATTTCGAAATAAGTTTGCGAAGAGCCCAATTTTGAAGTATTAGAATTTCAAATTTCGCACAGTGAGTAATTAAAAAATTTACTTTTGGTCGCTGGATAAATGAAAGATTTATAAACAAATTTGCAAACAGATTTGGAATTTAAAATTTGGTAAATTTTGTAACTTCTTCAATTTATTATTTAGCAAATTGATGAATGTATAATTTCGAAATAAATTTACATAGAACCAACTTTTGGAATTCCAAAGTTGGAATTTATTTTTTTGCGAATTGATGAATCTATAATTCCGAAACAAATTTTCAAAAAATCTAATTTTGGAATTTCAAGTTGGGTGAAGTGGGTAATTTTGAAACTTACTTTTCGTGCACTCGATAAACTCAGCATTTATAAATAAATTTGCGGAAAGTCACAAGTTTCGAAATCTCGAATGTCGAAGTTGGTAAAATTAGAAATGTCTGAATTTCCACATTTTCCCCAAATTGTACATTTATTTATTTATTTCGAAAGTTGATACACTCGAAAGTCAGTTCTACAAAACAACGAGCTCAATATCTCGTTACCCGAAAAAAGATGAGTTTTATACTTTTAGTTGCTTTTCTTCCAAGTTTTATTTTCAATGTGAAACTACCTTGCCGACAGGTAACGCGGAGCGATTAGTAGTACATAAAATTGAGTTGCATGTAAGAGTCGCTGGCGACTATAAAAACACCACGTCCACACGTCATGTATGTTCTCTCTCTTTCTTCGCGTCGGGACTCCTGAATTTTGAACAGCTGATTACGCTGTTCACTCTAATAAATCGTGAAATTGTCGTTTTATTCATAAAGTCCGGAGTTTTAGAATGTAAAGTTACAGCCGCGAATACTTCGTCAGTGTCTGAGTTCTGCCTAAAAAAATAAGTTTGCAGATGTAACTCTATAACGCTTCTGCTTTCTACCCTCTCTTTCTCGACATCCATAAGCTCTCCCATCCCGAGTATCAGGTGAGTCTACAAAACGATAATAAACTCCTTTTAAAGAATTTCAAAAGTCGATTTTTGGCCATTTTTGGGCGTCTCCCGGCTCACTGTGAAGCGGTTTGAAGTCGAAGGTCACGATCACGTAGGGGGGGGGGGGGGATATGTACTGTTTAAATTTATAATATTTTTGAAGCATTACTATAAGCATAACTAAATATTATTCGTGGAAACATCCTTCTTCATCCTTTACCTTCCAAAATATTTATTATAATAATTGAACTTACTGCAAAATCAGCTGAAATAAAATAATTCAATGTATAAAAAGGTGACAAATAATAAAAATATAATTCAGCAATTTATAATTTATGTACATTATATTTGACGAGGATAGGTGGAAACAAGATTTGGATAAAAATGTATTGGAAAAGATAGACAGGCTTTTAAGCAAAGGGATACTAAATAATGGCCCGGTATAGTGATTCTGCACAAAGAAACTCAATACAAAAAAACTACACGCGGATGATTCTTTACTTGGGGAATCTAAACAAGTTTATTTAATAAAATAAATATTTAAAAATCATTAAAGTCAACAATGCGTCCTACCTGGTAAAACTGTCCCCACCCTACCGATACATATTCTCTGGAAATTCACTAAAAATTCTCAGACCCAGAGAAGCTTGAGAGATTTCTCTATATAAGTTCCTAGATAGCATTTTAAAGATCCCGGTAGCCCTCATAAATTTTCTGAAGGATCATAAACTTGGTTTTGTAAATATATAGAATCAAAATTTTCCTAAATAGCAAAGGAACTATACAAAGGATGCCTCGACCAACTCAGCATCTGGCGTGCGAACCGAGGTGT
>JAUMHM010085169.1:0-11814 GCA_032362435.1 Melikaiella ostensackeni
ATATTAATTAAAAGGAGGTCAGAAAGGCAGACGTGACAAATAGAAAAGATTGATAAAATAACGCAATTGTGTAACATTTTAAACTTTATTGAAACAATATGAAAGGCATGGTGTGAAACTAGTAAACAGGCTACGAGACCTCCACCAGCAAAACGTATTTAGAAGTAGCCACTTTGAAATGGAAAGGTTAGAATTATTTACAAACTTAATGTATCTTTCCTCACTTTATTTGATTGAAAAACGCGACTGTCTAATACTTTCAACCTTGTTGAAGCAATAAGAAGGAAATATTGTAATATTTATAAAAACGCTACGTCACCTTCACCAACATAATGCACTTACAATAGGATGCTTAAAATATCTTCGTAGTCAAAAACTAAAAATTTTGCAAAATCTCAAAATGGTGGCCATCTGAACGGGCCTACAAATGCTATTTCTTAAAGTTATTAACAAAGGTTGACCAAAACTTGTCAAAAAATTTAATAACTTATTCTCAAGTGAGTACAAGATTTAAAAATGCGAAATCAGCCGCAAAAACTTAGTATTTTGAATGTCGAAAGAAGAAGCATTTAGGAATGGTCCCCACAATTTATTTGATATCGCTCATCAAGATGCTGCAAATACGACCTATCTTGGAGACGATAAAGAATTTTTATCAGTTCAAGGTGAAACCGGTCGGCGAGATGTCATAGTATACATTAAAAATTACTATACAAAGAACAACATGCCAGAAAAAGTGCAGCTATTGAGGAATTTGAGCCGAACAAGGAAGTAGAGAGTATTGTTTTATTGGATGAACAAATAGTGAAAGAAGAAAGCGACGCCTTCGAAGGTCACGTAAATTATTGGATCAAAATGGAAAATCTATTGTTAATTTGTTTATCATTTAATGTCGTTGAAAAATAATCCCTGCAGTGTCGACATTCACAGAAATACGACGAACTTCGACAAGATACAATTCTATGCGCCTAAAACACTTTCAGATGAATATTTATTTCTTTGGTTGAAAATTAGTTTATTTATTGAAAATCAACTATTCTACTTTTGGTTTAGAATTAAACTTGTTTTGTGAGAAATTCAACTATTCGTTGAAAATTCATGCATTTTCTTGAAAATTTGTCTTTTTTGGTAGAAAATTAATCCTTTGGCTGGAAATTCTACTATCTGTTTGAAAATTCATGTGTTTTGTTGAAAATTCGTCTTTTTTGATCGAAAATTAATCTTTTTGATTGAAAATACAACTTCTTGATTGAAAATTAACCTTTTTTGGCTGACGATTCAAGTATTTTGTTTAAAAATCGATTTTTTGATTGAATTTAACTGTTTTTGATATAAAATTTAAATCTGTTTTGATTGAAACATCAGTCATTATATTTTACGTTGAGAATTCACCTTTTTTGGCTCAAAATTCTACCAGTTAGTTGGAATTCGAACTACATTGTTGAAAATTCATTTTTTTCAATATTGATTATTTTAGTTTCAAATTCACGAATTTGGTTGGAAATTTAACTATTTT
Organism: Melikaiella ostensackeni; assembly: GCA_032362435.1. NCBI lineage: Eukaryota > Metazoa > Arthropoda > Insecta > Hymenoptera > Cynipidae > Melikaiella > Melikaiella ostensackeni. The sequence continues at coordinate 1,517 of JAUMHM010085169.1, forward strand.
ATTGAAAATGTATTTTTTATTGGTTGGAGATTAATTCCTTTAGTTAAAAAGTTAACTATTTTGTTGAAAGTAATTTTTTTTTGTTAAAGAATAATTCTTTTAGCTAAACGTATATCTTTTTTAGATGAAAATTCATGTATTTTGTTACAAATTCGTCTTTTTGGTAGTGCATTAATTTTTCTGGAAATTCCTCTTCTTCTTCCTAGAAATTTCTCAAAATCTGTTAAAATCCTTGAAATCCCGTAAAATATTTTTAAATATTACGAATTCCCTTGGAATTCTCTTTAAAATTGATTGAAATATTTACAATCCATGAAAATCTTTCCGAATTCCTTGAAATCATTCAAAATATTTTAAAATCTTTTAAAATCTTGTAAAAGCTATTAAGCTTCCTCAAATTCCCTGAAAAATTTTTTATAATATTTAAAAATATTTTCGAATTCCGTTACATCTCTAGAAATTTCTTCAAAATGATTGAGGTCCTTGGGAATCCCTAGAAATCCATTAAGAAATGTGAAAATTCCTTAAAATTCTTTAAGATTTCGTGACAATTAATTTTCTTGGTTGAAAATAAAACCTTTTGGTTGAAAACTTGACTATATGGTTTATATTTATATGGAAACAATAAGAAAAACATAATGTGAGTGTAGTGAACAGGCTACGTTATTTCCACCAACAGAACGTATTTTGTAGTTGCCGCTTTAAAATGGAGAAATTAAAAATATTTTCATACTTGGTCTATTCTATCTTGCTTTACTGACGTTAGAAAATAATCCTTCTAATATGTACACTCACAGAAATACGACAAAGTTCGATAAACAATTTTCAACTAAAAATTCAACTTTTATATTTTTGGTTGAAAATTTATCATTTTTAGTTAAAAATTCAAGTATTCGGTTGGGAATTCGACTGTTCTGGTAAAAAATTAATCAACTTGGCTGAAAATTTAACTACTGACTACTTGACAATTTATGTTGTGTTGCAAATCTCTCTTCTTGATAGAAATCTAATCTTCTTGGCTGGAAATGCTACTATTTGATTGAAAATTGATGTTTTTTGTTGAAAATTTGTCTTTTTACCTAAAAATTCATTTTTTTGGTCAAGAATTCAGCTATATTTACTAAAATTCCTTTTTTTAGTTGAAAATCAATTCTTTAAACTTAAAATGTAACTATTCCATTTTTGGTTGAAAATTTATGTGCTTTGTTGAAAGCTCGTCTTTTTGCTAAAAAATTAATCTTTTTTGCTAAAAACGTAACTGTTTAGTTTAAATCAATCTGTTTTTGCTGAGGATTAAACTATTTTATAGAAAATTCTTCTTTTTGGATTGAAAATTTCACATTTTGGATAAAATTTTTTTCTTTATTGACAAAAAAACCATTCTTGCTTGATAACATAACTTTTTCCTTGAAAATTCGTCATTAATGGTTTAAAATTGAATTATTTTGTTAGAGAATTCAACTATTTGGTCGAAACTTAATATTTTTGTTGAAAATTTAAATGTATTATAGAAAATTCATCTTATTTGGCTTGAAAATTTCATATTTTGGATAAAATTCTGTTCATCATTGACTGAAATATCATCTTTGGTTGAAATATCAACTATTACACTTTACGTTGAGAATTCATCTCTTTAGGTTGAAGATTATACTACTTTTTTCGAAGTTGAACTACATTGTTGAAAATTCATTTTTTCTTGCAAATTGATTATTTTAGTTGAAAATTCAGCTACTTAGTTGAAAATAAACTTTTGTTGAAAATTCATATTTTCCGATTGAATGTTCAACTGCTTTGTAGACAATTCGTCCTTTTGGTTTGAAAATTTATCTCTCTTGTTAGAAATTTTATCTTTCTTGGCTAAAAATGCAACGGCCTGGTTAAAAATGACTTCACTTTGGTTAAGAATTTAACTGTTTTGTTGAAAACTCGTCTTTTTTAGTAGAATTCAACCGTTTTTGGTTTAAAATTAAAACATTTTTGAGTTGAAATATCAACTACTACATTTTTTTTGAGAATTCACCTTTTTTGCTTGAAAGTTCATGTATCTCGTTGAAAATACGTCTTTTCTGACAGAAAAATGTTCTTTTCGGTGAAAAACTCAACTTTTTGGTTGAAAATCATCTATTTTGTCAAAAATGTAATATTTTTACTCGAAATGTGAAGAAACTGAAGGATTTTACATTTAATTTAATTTAATACTCACATTCAATTTATTCAAAAGGATTCATTCCATCTTCGTGAAAAATCTCCTTATTTCTTCTGTTCTTAGAGAATCTTCTTCAAGAAAAAATTCACTTTTGGTCTAACAGATGAAATTTCTGTTGACTTTCCTCTAAGTCATAATACCATTTAATTATTTTTCATTAGTAAAAATTGTTCTTACGTGAGATCTTCTAATCTCCCCACCCCCTCACAGGAAACAGTAAGAAATTTTTCAGTGCATAAGAAGTTCATAAATATCTTTTTCCTTTGTCAAACTAGATGAAATGGAAGATAGAAAAGGGGACATTCCACCACCCCCACGTCTAGTCCGTCCACCAGGCTCAAGTGTAGGCAATGCACCACGCCCACATATTACTCTTGCTGCAAGGGACCGCGTTTATGCACTTATTCAGCATAGTCTACGAGTTGAATTGGGATACCTGAGACCTACTAATGAAGTTCCTATCTGGATGCGTGAAATAGGAGTTGGAGAACATACGGAGCACGCTTTTCTTGAATTGCCTTATGGGCAGCAAGGCTCTTATTTCACTACAACTTTCCATGATATCAATCCCATATTTGATAATAGGATACAATCCCATTGTTTTATAAAAAGTGGAGACAGGGTCTTCAGAGCAACACTATTTAAAAATCAATATGCTGTGATGAGCAACCCTGCAAACTCAGTCATTGCTATACATTTACCACGATCTCGAAATCCAAATGGTGAATTTTGGGCGGGAGCGCTAGAACCGTGGACCGGCGATACTCCTACCTGGGTTGTATGAGAAAACTGCACTCAAGACAAAATATCTTGAACCAAAAAACTGTATTCTTGGATATACATGAAAAATTGGTGGAACCCGAGGGGTTAATTACTCCTGCAAATCTGGTGTACACTCTCTGTGAAATCTTGTGCAATCTCGTGCAATCCTATGCAATTTTTTATAATTCCTTGTGGTCCCCTCTTACGAAAAATTGTATAGGAAGTTCAGTATAGGTATATAATTAATTTCCTATAATCCATCGAATCTTTTGCCATCTCGTGCAATATTTTCATCTACATATATGCAATCTTGTAATATTGCAATCTATTGTACACCAAAAATTCGATTAATTAACCCCTCGGTTCAATCAAATAAATTTTTGCTTATTTGATATACATCCTTCATGTAAAAAAAAGGTGAGTTGAGAACTCTGATTTTTTGGAAACCCCTGTTTGTAATTTTTTGCAAGCATTGGTTTTCGAAATTCGAATTTCCAACTCTCACCTCGACGACCCTTGCTTATCCATTGCTATTGCTCGTAGGTACCCATGAAGAATTCCATGAGCTAAGCTTGCCTCCTTCGATGCTTATGTCCGAATATTTTCCTTTCATTTCAAATCATTTTGTCTACCTTTTTTTTATCAGATTCAATCTCTGTTACTATTGCTATCGTTTTCTTTTAAATTAATCTTCAAAAAACTTCAAAAATTTTAATTCCTTATTTCTCGCGACATTTTGATAACCTGATCAATTATTGGTATCTCTGAAAAGCTTTCCAAAAGCAATTAATTGAATAAATAATTTGTCATTAACAGAGCAGGCTTGGCTCGGGAATTGTAAATGATAGTTAAGTTCAGAATTTTTCATTCAGAAGTAGATACGTTTCATTATATCAATATACCATACATTACTTCTAAAAGGCAATAGTAAATGTACTTTCTACTGTTTTATTATATTTTTACTTTTGACTTCGTACTTTATTTTTAAGACGGCATAACAAGAAATAATCTAATTGGATCGCTCGACCCGAAAATTCTCACGGGTTATGGAGCTTCGTGACGCACTCCCTTCCACCAACACGGTAGTCAATTGCACAGGTTTTTTATTATATTTTTCCTGCGTACACATACACACAACTGCATAAGGAAAACACAAGTATTACTACAAAATGAAATTCAAAATTAATTTAGGGTGAAATCGATTAAGATAGGGACCAAATATATATATATATATATGTCACAAAAAAATGTATTATGAAATTTAATGAACATTAAAGAGAATTTTGAACTTGAACTTGAACTTGAACTTGCAGTGATACCATTCGGCATCCAACCACACTTAGTGACGTTTCGAGCAGACAACCCCATCTAACTCTCCAGCCTAGGAATAATCTAGAATAAAGGCATCAAAAAGGAATTGACTGCTTTGTCTCTAATCTCACCATCAGCCAAAAAAAAGTTCTCTGAGGAACTACACCGACCATTCTACCAGCACATTTTAGGGCTGAAAATTAAAATCAACACAAAGATGAATCCTTTTGAGGACCCTGAAAGGCTTCTTTCAAGATACCCAGATTAATTCTTTCTGAAAACCCCCTAGAAGTCCTCAGACATTTGTTTATGTATGTATTAGAGATTCAGGAGGACATAACGCAGCCCTGAATAACACACTGCTTTATATCAAACTTACCGCTTAGTTGTCCATTTACTCTTACACTTTCTTTACTACCATTATGTATTGCTTGTAGAAGCCAACCATTCACTTCGTACTCTTGCAGGACTTCTAAAGGCTTATATATATATTCACCTAATCAGAAGTTTTTTCTAGATCAACAGATGCACAGAAAACTCTCTTGCTTACTCTCAGACTTTTTTCTATGATCTGCCTCAAACAAAATATCCGATCTGCACATGATCGCCGTGGCATACATCCACATTGGACTTGCCAGATCTTCTTCTTAGTTATTCCCATGAACTTCCCAGTAAGTATTTTGGTGAATACTTTGCTCGCTGTACTTATTAGGCTGATCGCTGTCTCAGCCACACAAACAAATATCTGCCACCGATCTGAAGCATTTCAGCGGCAATACTATCCACACCAGCAGCCTTACCATTTTTATCATTTTTCCTCGTTGCTATGATCTTTAGTATTCAGCTTTCTTGAGTACGCTTGCTTTTTCTCGTTAACAGCCACGTGGATTTCATCATTCCACCAAGAGTCTTTAGACTTTTTTCCCACAACCGCAGTACTGCACCTTCAGATGCACTCTTGAAGATGCTACCCATCCATACTTATTATCCATACACCCTCTGAATTTTTATTGCCTAATTCCGAGCCTTATTTTGACTTCCAGTCTTCTCTATAATGTCCGAAAAATTTATTCAGCTCCTTGGCAATCCCCATAAACCATAAGGGATTTCAATTTTAAAAAAAAGAGTTGAATTTATTCGAAAAGGATAAACTTTCGACAAATTGGTTGAATGCTCAACCAAAATAGATTAATTTTCAGCCAAACAGTAGTCTTTTTAGCCAAGAAAAGCCTTTCTCTAAATTTTCACCTTTCCATATCGCTGACCATTTTTCCTTTCTCCCTTCCCCTCTCTAAGCCTCATTACCTTCATTTTATTCGTATTCAGCCTCAGTTTTGTCCTACCTAAGTATTCTTCTCGCTCCGTAAGCAAACCCACCATTCCTCCCTTATCACAATGGGCCAAAATTCTCTGAAAGTGACCAAAATCCGATTTTTCGTCGAATTTATGTGAAACTTGGTGCTGCCGATTTGCAATTTGAGGTAAAAACTTACAAATTCGATATATCGGATCCAATATGGCGGCAAAAATTGTTAAATTCTCACGCATTTGTCTGAAACTAGGTATGAGGGGGTTTCTGGGGTCGCTCATTTCGACCTTGACGTCAAAACTTACAATTTCATAATGACGAATCCAATATGGCGGCCAAAAATGTTACATTTTTATTCATATTTATCTGAAACCTGGTATAAAAAGATTTTTGCGGTCGCTGATTTCGAATTTGATGTCAAAACTTACAAATTTTAAATATCGGATCGAATATGACGGCAAAAATTGTTACATTTTTACCTTTCATAACAAAATTATATCACATTCTTTCAAAAAATAAGCGTATCAAAATAAGTTCAATTTTTTAAGTTTGTACGCCAACGAAGCATGGGAAATCGAATGATTGTAGGAAATTTCTAGTTTTTTGACAATTTATATAATGACAATACAGAATACATGGAACTTGCGTCGTATTCGCTTCACTGCACACTTCGCACTGCCGTAGTTCCCTCACCATTCTCTTTCCTCTCTCAAACACCTCGTGGCGCCCAAATTCAAAAACCTACCCCACAGCCGGGCGTCCTGACCAATCATACGCCTGGGATAAATCTCTCTCTATGTATGGTTTCATGTACACGGTGCAAGAACTTGTAACTTGTGGTCCATCATGTAAACTTACGGACTTTACATCATAAGTATTGTTTTCCTTAACCTTCATAGGGTCCATAAAATTTAGCCTTAAGTTTAATAATCTATTTTAGTTGTAAGTCAACTTCAAAACGCATCTTTATTCTGAACAATAATTTAAAGGGTATCATATGAATACTTCGTTGGTAGGTCGAGTACAGGACTTGCTGTAGTCGATCCACATGTTGATACTATTTCGAAGGATCGTTCATCAACAGTTTGGTGAGAACTGATATAATGGTCCTGTTCAACCTTCCGAGTTGACCGTTAGCTGTAGGTTATCCCGTAGTCACAGTGTGATGTTTAATTCCATTGTTTTGGCAGTATCTTTTAAATTCCTGAGAAGTGAACGCACTTCCTCGATCAGAGATGATCCTTGAAGGGCTTTCAAAAATGATCTCCTGTTTTTCAAGCCTGTTTAATACTTCTTGAGTACTAGTGGATTTGGTGGGATATAATCAAACAAATTTACTACATCCATCAATCACTGCCAATACGTGATGCTTTCTTTTACTCGCCGTTTCCAGAGGTCCTGGGTGATCGACATGGTATGTGTATAATGGCTGGTCTTCCTTGAGAATTGGGTGGAGAAAGCCTTCTTGTTCTCCTTGTTTTTTATTTCCTTAAATACAGAGGACGCAATTAGCGATGTATTTTTCAACCTTTCGTCGTAGATCTGGAATAAAGTAGTATTGCTTGATTAGCTCTTCAGTCCTTACAGCGGCTTAGCATCCTCGATCATAAGCACTTCGGATGATGTCGGTCTGCATGGTCTTTGGAAAAACCAAAACGTCTCGGCCGTCCTTTTCAACATATAAAAGGTCACCTCGTACGAAGTAATCTTTGAGAGACTTCTTTTTTAAAGATTTCCAGGATAACGCTTGTATCGCGATCTTCCTGCTGAGCGCTTTTGATACGCGGAGTGACATCATAAATTTTAAAAGTCATTACAGAGTGCCTGCTCAAGACGTCAACATATTTCATTCTAAGCCCTGGTCGGTGCTCAATAGTGTAGTCAAATTTTTTCAGCAACACGAACCATCTTGCAATTCTGGTCGCCATGTCCTTCTTGTCTACAGTTTTCTGAAAAACAGTACAATCACATTTCATCAACTGAACTTTCTTTTTATTCAATTCTAAACCATACTAACTGTCTTCACTCACTGATACGCAAAGAAAATCGTTCTTCAAATCAATTGTCAATTGTTCTCCTTGATCCATTGCTCCGCCCATCTTTCTACAATTTCAATCTATCGCATCGCCTGAAACTAGATAAATAGTTGTCGGAAAACTTTCATGATCTACTTCTACACTTGTCTGAAAAAATCCTGAAGATTCGGTTTCTAATTGACCAACTCCAATAATGCAACAACTTTCTCGTTTATAATAGGAAGACAATTTTAACTTAAGGTGAAGAGATTTACGTAGTAAACAAACTCGCACACCGGTATCTATGAAAGAATCTATTCTTACACCATTAATCTCTACCTCTTTCTCGTGTCTATTATACGACTTCACCTTAAAAACAGTAACAGATTTTTTCGACTTAACAGAATCATCTTTGCTTACCAATTTCGTACAATTTTTAGATTCGTGTCCAAACTGATCACAGTTGAAACACCTTCTGCCCTCATCCTTGATTGAACAGTCTCTAGATTCGTGGCCCTTATCACCGCAGTTGTAGCATCTTTGTAGTTTGTTGTCCTTTGATTCGGTCTTCAGTCCAGCTTCCTTTAGTCTTCCTGTTTTTTCTTCATAGGTAGGTTTCTCTAGACTTCGCTTTCTAATATCTTCGTGAGCTTTCATCTTCATTTTGGAAGCTTTTAGATTTTTTGCTCCAAAGAGAATGGTTTTATTTGTTATCTCATCGTTGATTCCGTCTTTCACGTACTAGATAAGAGCTTCTATCTCAATTTGACCCCTGGCACCTAGTTCCTTCATGATTAAAAAGTACTCCTGTACCGTCTCGTCTTTTTTCATTTTTTGCTTCGATAACATATCGTGGAATTCAGCACTGTTTATTTTTGAAGAGAATTCTTCCTCTAAAGCTCTCTTCAACTTCTTCCATGTCCTGATCGAGCTTTCGCCTTGAATGAATAATTTAGCGGTTCCTTTCAGAGGTTTCATTGCGAAAACGACCTTCCGGAGGTCATTCCATCTAAACAGCATTGCGGCATCCTCAAAATCTTAGATCCATCGTTCAATCGGAAAAGTACCACTTCCGTCGAAAGCTCTAATCGCATCTTCTATGTCCTCAAAATTTAAAGCAAAATGAACAGGTCTCTGCTAATTTGCAACATTATTTTGAACACTTAAGTCATCTTCGCCGTGTTCACTTTTTTCGTCGCCTAACTCCTCGTCAACGTCTTGATCGTCTGAGTCTTCTCCTAGGGTATTTAAATCCATTAACCCATGACGAATTCAGTCATCAGTTCGTTTTTGGACAGACATTAGTTCGCGTAGGTTATTTTCGTTGTGTTGGACAGAACCATCTCTAAACTCAAAACCAGGAAAAATGCGTAGTCTCTTTCGATTTCCACGATCACCGTCTTCTTGGAAAATGAACTTGTGTGAAGCGCAAATTTCAACTGTCGACGCGGTTTTCATCTTTTCACAAATCGTGGGAGCCTGACCGAGGTTTTCTGTTTCGGAATTTGAAGTCACGGTTCATTCACACACAAATATCAAATCTGAGCAGCTGAATGTTCTACCGTTAGTGAGTGCTAACCCGTCGGTAGACTATGGTTTATCGGTAAAGCAGTGTGCTGCATTACCATCAACGCGTCGTTTGCTAAATTTTGCTAAGTTTCGTCACCACAAAATTAGAATTCACGATCCCAGGAAAGTGTCGTCTTTTCTGAGATTCGCGTTGTCGATTTGCACTTTATTCGTACACGTTTTGTACACGTTGTATATGTACTAAACTCGCCACAAAACCAGGCACACCGTCGACTGTCTCAAACAAACTCACATCGTCCTTTCGTGATTCGGTTTACACGTTTCTTCAGCTTCACGTATTTCCGGAATGAACAATTTGTCAGTCCTTCGGAATCACCTTTGTTCTCCAATAGTGTCGTTCACCATACGAAGCGTTTTAACTCACGGGAGCGTTTCTTACAAACTTTTTTTTGTCGCAAAAATCCAACATTTTCGGCTTTTTAGATCACCCTGGCGAGACTCATAGTCTAGATTTCAGACGAGCCCCCAATTTGTAGGAAATTTCTGGTTCGAAAGACAATTTATTTAATAAATATCTTACATGATTTTGACAAGAACAATTGTACTTCGTAATAAAAATTGAAAAATTTTCGTTTTAATTATATTTATATTTTAAATAATCAGAAACAGTTCCAGATAAAGTGGATCCAGAGTTGTTTTTGCTTTCTTCGACCGTTGATCAATTTTCCAAAAATTGCTGCAGCAAATTCATTCGGTCTTGTGATCAATGTTGCAAATCAGAAGGCACTATTATTATTATTATTATACCAATAAGCCAAATCTCTTTCGGGGTAAGCGTAACTCGTTCGGTTCTGGTCTCGTTTCACTACTGGAGATGAAGGAATTTTTATGGTAAATTTGGGTACAGGATGTTTAGGAGGAGAAGAAAAAGGTTTTAGATCAATCTCACAATGTTGCTCCGACACTAGTCGCTTGATCAATCTCTTTATCAATCAATCCAGGTAAAGAGCTTCGCATAGCCATTATAATAACGGGAATAATTATAACAATCCACTAAGAAAATCTCTTCACGTGGGGCCATTAGTATTCAAAATCTTTCGTTTCAGGCATCACTCTTCTTCTTATAAACAATTGCTCTCCATACATCCCTATCCTTACATACCTC
>JAUMHM010085170.1:0-11813 GCA_032362435.1 Melikaiella ostensackeni
CACACACACACACACACACACACACACACACACACACACACACACACACACACACACACACACACACACACACAATGTCGCAGAGAAACCTGGATATAAGATATAAAAAAATACTTTGCGTCAATATTATTAATTTTTGAATAGTTGTTTACCGGTTTTGGTGTTTTCTTGTGTCATGAATTTGATCCGATGTAAAGTAACGATAGGTGCCGGTTTTTCAAAAGAAGTAACATTAAGTATATATGATGAAATGGGAAACGGTAGATGTTGAGCCACCCAAATGAAAAACGTAAAAAATTCATATTTTCTCACATGATGGTTAAAAAAATTTATTTTTGCGAAAAATCGTAAAAAGTTGGAGTACTGTGAAAGTTGATCCCCCTGCAGTTTCTAAACTTTCTGGCGGGCAAAAAACTACCCAGTTCAAAGTTTTAATGATAGATTTCTCATTTAATGTAACAAACTTCATATAAAATACATTTAAGGATATGTCAAAAAATATTTCAAAATGCCGTATACTATATGGATCGTAAATAGCACCCTTAAGATGAAAGAAGCTACCCCTAGATGTAAATGATGAATATTGCCTCATATGATACGTTAGGAATATTTTTTTCTGAAAATCGTAAGCAGTCAGCGATGGTATTGACGTGTTTTACAAGAGTCATACGCTTCTATAGTTTTCATCCCTATTAGAACTACGAATGTAGAACTCATTTTTTTCGATACACCCTATCGTGTAGTCACACGGGTACACAGGGATTCAAAGGTTCCAAATGAAAGCTTTCTGAGAGAGTTTCTCCTAAAGTCAAAGAGAATAAATCGCAATAAGTATAACAGGAATCAATTATTCTAATAGTCCAATGACTATACAAAGAGTTAACTCTTAAGATATCATTAATTTTTCATTCAACTTGAATATATTTACTGCAAGAAGTCCATTTGATTGATAATTTTTAGTTGTCTTAAAATTGACATTAGCTATTTATCTTTTGGCATCCAATGATGAAAAATCCCAATTGAATTGAAGGAGAAGCTCTTAAACGGGTTTTTAAACATTTCTCTTCGCCGAATAATGGAGGTAGGATTTCTTTTATATTCAAATAGCAATAGCACAAGATATACGTGAAAAAATTATTTTTGAGAACATTCTTGTCCGTGAGAGATAAGAATTGAAGAAAAAAAATTGAGAATACGTTTGAGGAAAATATCAGAATTTTTTTTTTATTGTATGTGTAACATATCTTGTAACTTGTATTTTGGAATAACTAAACTGCTTTGCAAGAAATATTACGACCCTGGAGTTAGATATGCATATAGATTTGAAACTTGTGCAATTTATTTAAAATAAACTAATAGTCCTATCATAAAACCAAGGATATCACTGGATTCCTCTTAGCAATACCTCGAGGATTTTTTTTAATTATGCAAAAAAATGATTTCTTAAACAATTACATTGTTATAAAACATTGTGAAATTCTTTCAAATAAAAGTATCATTTTGAAAGAACTTTCACGCACATTACCAGATTCCTTACTGAAATACCAACAGAAGTTTTTTTTAAGCATTAAAAAAAATAATTATTGAAATAAATACAATGTTATTAATATTTCTCCAGGTTTTTGATGTTTACCTTAAGAAAAATATTCTTGTATGTCAAGCAAAATTGAGAACCCCGGCTACCTGTGATTGTCGACGTGAACTTCGTTCAAATTTTCTTTCGAAAACTTTAAGGATGGCCTACGTGACGAATCGCAGATTTCCGGCGTTTTCAAAATACGAGCTTGCTTCCCCTTGAGCGCGTCATAGTCATAATTTCGAGGATAGCCTTTTATTCTCCGGGCCCACTTAGTACAAATCCATAAAATTCGAGATTAGGCACGTTCACGGTACGTGCCCCAAACAATAGCGTTCTGTCAACACAAGCACGCCTGGCACGAGTTCCGTTAGCTTCCCTGGCGCCAGCATAAGTACATGGCTTTGAGTCTGTCTCTTTTCCTCACACGCGCACTTGCTCTCCATCTCAACCCTTCTTCTATCCTCTTCTAACGCACTACGCTCCTTCTCTCTCACACTCACAGGCCAGCCCGGGAAAATCAACCTGACAGGATACTCACAACCAAACTTTGATGTAAAAATGCCAGAATAAAAATAGCACAATTATATATAATAAGAATTAGTGAGCAAGGAAGAGGAAGGTGCACTTAAACTTTACCTTTTTAGCAATGATAACCACCCGGAACGACTTCCTTTTACTTAAATAATTTAGAATACTTTTAAACAACACTTCCTTAGATTACATTAATAATAAGTTGCCAATATTAATATTTGACGGTAATTTCCTTAGACTACGTTAATTATAAGCTGTAAGTATTAATGTTCCATCGTAAATTTTATTTATAAAGGTGGGATAGTTGATAGAAAAATAATTGTAAATATCTAACCACAGGGCTTGGTAAACAAGCTACATCATTTAAGTAGGCTGTAAAAATGGCTAACCGGTCTTTGAGTTAATAAAAAAAACATTTTATCAATTATCAACAATTTATTTATAAAGAAAAACCCGAACACCGGTTAGAATTAACTTTTTCAGATAATTCTTTTCGGGTATCGTAAGTACAATATGTAAGTAGCTTAAGTTTTCATTTTCAGCAATTTTCGATAATAATTAATATTTTAAATTGTAAATTAAAGCTTTTGAATTTTTCATTAAGAAGGCTGCAAGCGCTCCAAGCGCAGGGACAGTGGGTGAGTGGCGGTGTCCCCTCCACTCAGGCACGCTCCCAGTTTCATAGCTTTCAGCCAATCAGCGTGCCAGTAGACCCACTTGGCCACGCAGAGAGCTCTTTCATCGATCTGCCTGCGAGCAGTATAGCCGAGACAGACGATCTCCGGACGCCGACCAGAAAACAGGAACTTCTCGCACTCTCTATCAGGAGACAGTTCTTCGCATATTTCAAGTGAAAATAAAACGACGCATCTTCACCAGAAAACGGTTGTTTTCCCAGTAACTTTATCCAACACATTCCTTCACATCCCAACGGGCCGCGGGCTCATCCTTCTACCTCGTCGACCATCCGTGAACTTCACTCGACGATTCTTCGAAGCCTTTAGTGTGTGTCGGTGCAAGTGTTAATTTAATTTTCCTTTTCTCATCAACTAGTGAAATCGCGTCTTTCCCGATTGCTGAACGCTTTCGCACTACGTGATTATTTCGGTAAAAATAGTGATTCGCGGTGCTCGTCCTGTGTTTTCTTCTCTCTTCCGTTCCTTTTTCTATTTTTTCGAAAACAACGATCTGTATCTCGCAATGCTTACCCAGGATTCACGAGACCCTGAAAGACCTGGGAACAGCAAAAATCTTTTCCACCCTCGACCTCAAGAGCGGTTATTGGCAGGTCCCCATGTCGCCCAGTTCACGCCACTAAACCACCTTTTCAACGCCAGGAGGAAGTAAATTCATGTTCCGGGTAATGCCGTTCGGCTTGAAAAATGCCCCAGGTACATTTCAAAATTCAATGCACCAGATTCTGGCCGAACAATGGGGTGTATTCGCGATCGCGTACTTGGATGATATAGTCATTTATTCCAAGGACTGGGATGAACATCTACTCCACTTGGCGCTCGTTTTCGAGCGCCTTGCCATTTATGGACTTACCATCGCACCAATCAAGTGCAGCTTCGGTCGAAACACTCTCCCGTATCTAGGCCACGTGATCAGTACTGACGGCAACTCGGTGCAGACCGGGCATATTGAAGCCATCCGAAACGCTACCTCGCCACGAACCCGAAAAGAAATGCGTTCCCTTCTTGGAATTTGTGATTGGGTGAAGGAGTACATACCAAACTCCTTACTAATCCTCGCCTCGCTTTCGGATATGCTATCGACTAAGCGCTCGTACAAGATGACCCCCGAAAACCTCACACACTTCGAAACAGCCAAGGCCGCTTTTCAGAAGCCGGTCACCCTCATCCGGCCCGACCCCGAATTACGATTCGTACTTCAAACCGATGCCAGCGCTCGAGGAATGGGCGCTGTTCTCATGCAGGAAGAATCCGACTGAAAAAGGCGCATTATCTCCTTCACCAACGCCAAATTCTCCCCACCGAGGCTCGTTTTCACTGTAACGAGCAGGAGTGCCTCGCCATAGTCTGAGCGATCAAACGCTATCGGCCGTTCCTAGAAGACCGCCCTTTTACCATACGGACCGATAGCAAAACACTAACCTGGCTGAAAAAACAAAAAGATACTCGCGACAAGCTGACACGGTCGGATCTTTTCCTTAGCCGGTTCCCACGTACTGTCGAACACGTACCTGGGGAACACAATGAATTGCCCGGCGCCTTATCCCTTCACCCGGATAATAACGATCTATCGCCGGGAGAACCCGATTTGGAAGCTATGCTTCCCCCTACAGCCCCCTCAAGTAAGGAAGAAACACCAGTGCCCATACTAAGCGCTATAGGCCGGCCACCCATCGTGGACGAAGTCATCGAATCGCAACAGGAGGATCCAATTATATCTCAGGATGCCATTCGATGGCGATAATTGAGCCACAAAGTTGACCCGACGACCGAAGAAGAAGCCTTCCTCAGCCAGAACCGACTAACCGAAAGAGGTTTCTAGCGACGAGGCCACGAGGGGCAATGGAAACTACAAGTACCAAAGGTACTTCGCACCCGGGTGATATGGGAGTACCATGACTCAGCTTTCGCGAGTCACCCAGGAACAGACGAGACAATACGCTCGATACAAGAGCACTACTTTTGGCCTGGCATGACGAGGGAGATTAGCCGATACGTATCCGGCTGCCACTTATGCATATGCTGTAAACCGGTACGCAATTGATATCCCGATGGCCAACGACCACGCCAGGCCACCCGAGCATGGGATATGGTCGCTGTCGACATCATGGGACCGTATTCCCGTACCAGCCGGGGTAACACCTTCATCCTGGTCGTTACAGATATATTCACCAGATGGGCGGAAGCATTGCCACTCCGCGCTTCCGATGCGCCCAGACTCATCAAAAAACTAGAAGAGGAGGTAATCAGTCGCTTCCGTTACCGGCGAAGGGTACTGAGCGACAACGGCCCACAATTTACCGGACGTGCCTGGGCCGAAACAAGCCAGCGGTGGGGTTGTGAATTATGGACAACCCCAGTTTACCATCCACGCGCCAACACCACCGAACGGCGCAACCAAGAACTCAAAAAGGGGCTCAGACTTCGCCCGCACGCCGGTAATCAACGAACCTGAGACGAGCACTTAACAGACCTACTCTTCGGGCTTTGTCGACGCTGAAATCAAGCCACCGGGTTCACGCCAAGCCATCTCCTCCTGGGGCGAACCATCCTGCGCCCAGTGAAATGGAACTTAGAGTCGGTTCCCGAACCAATACAAAAAAAACGAACCCCGAATCGGGAAGAAGATGCACGAGCAAATCAGAAAGATTACTAGGCTCGCTAAGCGGCCGTACACCAGACTCCACGATACTTTCCCGGAGACTGGTTGTACGTGCCAAACCATCAACTCTCCAATAAAGCCGCGAGCTATAATGCTAGACTCGCCCCGGACCGACTAGGCCCCTTCCAGGTCCTAGGTCACATCTCAGGGAAGGTGTACTGGATCTGGAAGGAAGGAACGGCACAGAAGTGCATGGAAACGCCATGATACCAGCGCTAGTACGAGCGAATTTAGAAGTGACGGAAGCAGTACTCGCCACAGAACAGCTCGCGCACCGCGAGCCGGGAGTTGGTGCACAACCACTCCCGCACCACGCCATTGCCGAACGCGTCGGCGGAGGAAACAACGACGAGTATCCTGTCGTAGCCGTCGACAGGAAGGAGCCGGGTGACGACAGCTCGCCTTACTCACCACACCACCACCCCGTCGGCTATGCCGACGGAACCGGCCAGAGCGGTGTTGCCGAACAGGCGCAGCCTCCACCGCCCGGTACGGACGCGTTGCCGTACCGCACACCAAACCCACCGCGGTTTGCCAACACACTGGCATTGTTGCGGGCCCACCACACCGAGGAAGAAGAAGAAGAAGAAGAGGGTAGTCCCAGGAGGCGCTACCAGTTGCGACCACGAACCGCCGTTGCGTACCATGACGCACGACCATACGCACCCCGGAGGGGGCGTCGACTAGTGTAAAATATGTACAGGCAGGGTTGGCGCAAGTCACCCTGTACAGCGTCAGGGGGTTTGTCGAAACGCAACCTCCTTGTAAACAGGTTAAATCTTGAGGGGTGGTTGCCGCGAGGTACCATCATAGATTAGCAGAATAGGTACCGATTAGGTTAGGGTAATAGATATATAGGTTTTAGGGTAAGACGCTCCGGGAAGGAAAAATTTAACAAAAGCACTAAAAACAAGGGTAAGCAAGCTCTATCCAGGAAGGGATGGAGTTGTTGTATTTTAAGCAAAATTGAGAACCCCGGCAACCTGTGATTGTCGACGTGAACTCCGTTCAAATTTTCTTTCGAAAACTTGAAGGATGGCCTACGTGACAAATCGCAGATTTCCGGCGTTTTCAAAATACGAGCTTGCTTCCTCTTGAGTGCGTCATAGTCATAACTTCGAGTATAGCCTTTCCTTTTCCGGGCCCACTTAGTACAAATCCATAAAATTAGAGTTAAGGCACGTTCACGGTACGTGCCCCAAACAATAGCATTCTGTCAACACAAGCACGCCTGGCACGAGTTCCGTTAGCTTTCCTGGCGGCAGAATGGGTACACGGCCTTGAGCCTGTCTCTTTTCCTCACACGCGCGCTTGCTCCCCATCTCAACCCTCCTTCTATCCTCTTCTAACCCACTACGCTCCTTCTCTCTCACACTCACAGGCCAGCCCGGGGAAATCAACCTGACAGGACGCTCACAACCAAACTTTGATGTAAAAATGCCAGAATAAAAATAGCACAATTATATATAATGAGAATTAGTGAGCAAGGGAAAGGAAGTTGCACTTAAACTTTACCTTTTTAGCAATGATAACCACCCGGAACGACTTCCTTTTACTTAAATAATTTAGAATACTTTTAAACAACACTTCCTTAGATTACATTAATAATAAGTTGCCAATATTAATATTTGACGGTAATTTCCTTAGACTACGTTAATTATAAGCTGTAAGTATTAATGTTCCATCGTAAATTTTATTTATAAAGGTGGGATAGTTGATAGAAAAATAATTGTAAATATCTAACCACAGGGCTTGGTAAACAAGCTACATCATTTAAGTAGGCTGTAAAAATGGCTAACCGGTCTTTGAGTTAATAAAAAAAACATTTTATCAATTATCAACAATTTATTTATAAAGAAAAACCCGAACACCGGTTAGAATTAACTTTTTCAGATAATTCTTTTCGGGTATCGTAAGTACAATATGTAAGTAGCTTAAGTTTTCATTTTCAGCAATTTTCGATAATAATTAATATTTTAAATTGTAAATTAAAGCTTTTGAATTTTTCATTAAGAAGGCTGCAAGCGCTCCAAGCGCAGGGACAGTGGGTGAGTGGCGGTGTCCCCTCCACTCAGGCACGCTCCCAGTTTCATAGCTTTCAGCCAATCAGCGTGCCAGTAGACCCACTTGGCCACGCAGAGAGCTCTTTCATCGATCTGCCTGCGAGCAGCATAGCCGAGGCAGACGATCTCCGGACGCCAACCAAAAAACTGGAACTCCTCGCTCTCTCTCTGTCAGGAGACAGTTCTTCGCATGGACATCCGCTTTCTCCTTTTATTTTTAATTTCTTCAAAGAAGTAATCCGGTTAGCCACTACTGCAGGTTAGCCGGTTATTTTCCCTATCCTCTCCCACGGAATCGCGTGGGGAAACATCGCGACCGCGTTTGTCATCTACGGTTTATATTTTCCTTTAAATCAGCTGCGTCCCTCGAGTCGCCGAGCCGAACCTGATGAACGCGAACGGTAAGAGAAAAGCGAACCCAGCTACCCGACGACGGAGAAGGTGGCAGGCGGAGGCCGCACGCATTGCGGCGCAAACGTACGACCCGGTACAACCCGATTTGTTCCCGGAAGGAGCCTGGGTACTGCGGGTGATTCAACCAGGTCTACCGGGGACCAGTGACTCGCATACAAGACGACCGACGGGGCTGCGTATTCCATTAGCCTTACGCTTGCCCCGTTTCCCTTCTGAACCGCGACAAACTTTTCCGCCAGCTAATACTGTACGGCATCCGGAGCGACCTCATATCCCGGCTCCGTGATTAGAACCATCGACGGAGAAGCTGCCAGCACCGTGCGAGATTCTGGGAGGACCACGACTACCATCGGGGCAATCTGAGACTCCTTCCCGAAGGCAACCCGAGTCTCCCCTCGGCCACGTTGAGACAGAAAGGTCCGCCGACGCCGGTACACGACGCTGCCAACCTCCCGGCAGATTCCGCCGCCGACCGGGCTGCCGACCCGTAAAACGGAACACCCCGACAGCCGGCGCTCCCATGCCACCGATGGCTACCCCGGTCCCACGCGCCGCGACCGTTACCACCCCCAGCTCCGGTGATGACAACCTATTTCTTGCTGCAGAGGGTTCCCCAGAAACTTTCTCACCCTCGTTGCTGGGCTCCCCACTAGCCAAACGATTCCGGGCTGAAACTTCAGGGGCGAACCCCACAAGCGAAACCTTCGTTTCTAAAATCCGATGCTGCGACCGCGCTCAACTCCGTACCGCTTACTAAAAAAAAAGGGGGGGGGGAAGACGAGGTCCTCACGGAACGACCTCCCGCCGCTTGCGACTCTCGGGCTGGTGGGGACGTTCCGCACCCACATCAAAGTCCGTCAGGTGAACGAGCGCTCCCTTCATTGCCGGGACGTTCCGACACCACACAGTACAGGTTTACAGTATCGAGAACTCACAAGCGTAGGCGCATGAACGCCCTAGACGATTACAAGTATACGAACGATCAGTCGTACATAACAATATTAACAAAACATGCACTAAAAGAAGTTAATATGATGAACAAACTCCAACGGACACTCACTGGTCAATAATCAATAAATAACCAATTGTTTTTATCCCCTCCACCATCACTCCATGCTACTCGAAGATCTAGCTATAGATTCCCAAATTGCGCATTATTTATAAATAAAAGTGAAAGTCATATAAAAAAACTAAAGATACCCTTGGATTCAGCTAGGCAATATCTTCAGGAATTTTTGAAATCGTGAAAAAAATGATTTTTTAAACAATAACATTGTTTATAATATTTTGGAATTTATTTGAATATCATGGAATGCAACTCAACATTTATCACTGAAACAAAGGGTACGCTGAAGCATATGAAACGTAAAAAAATTTTAAATAGCAACAAAAAGTTAACTTGAACTTTTTTTTTACCCCCTCCACGCTGAGTCTATGCTGACTTCTTGTCACCATAGGAAGTGCATACAGTTTTCAGAATTGTGCATTTTGTTTAAATAAAAGTAAAAGTCATGTCAAAAAACTGAAGATACCCTCGGATTCAGCTCGGCAATATCTCGTGGAGCTTTTGGAATTGTGCAAAAAAAATGATTTTTTAAACAATTACATTGTTTATAATATTCTGAAATTCATTTAAAAATCATAGAAAGCAACTAAACGCTTGTCACTGGAACATAAGGTAGTCTAAAGTATATGAAATATAAAAAAATTTTAAATAGCAAGAAAGAGGTTATTTAAACATTGTTTTTACCCCCTCTCGCTGAGTCCATACTGACTTCTTGTCACTGTAGGAAGTCCATTTAGATTTTAGAATTGTGAATTTTTTATAAATAAAAGTGAAAATCGTATCAAAAAACTAAAGATACCCTTGGATTCAGCTCGGCAATATCTCCAAGCGTTTTTGGAATTATGCAAAAAAAATATTTTCTAAACAATTATATTGTTGATAATATTTTGGAATTTATTTAAATATCATGGAATGCAACTAAAATGTTCATCATTATAACATAAGGTAGTCTGAAGCATATGAAATAAAAAAAATTTTAAATAGTAACAAAAAGTTAATTTAAACATTGTTTTTACCCCC
Organism: Melikaiella ostensackeni; assembly: GCA_032362435.1. Lineage (NCBI taxonomy): Eukaryota > Metazoa > Arthropoda > Insecta > Hymenoptera > Cynipidae > Melikaiella > Melikaiella ostensackeni. Next base: position 10,031 of record JAUMHM010085170.1, read on the forward strand.
TGCACGCTGAGTCTATGCTGACTTCTTGTCACTACAGCAATAGCATATAGATTTTAGAATTGTGCATTTTTTATAAATAAAAATAAAAGTCATGTCAAAAAACTAGAGATACCCTCGGATTCAGGTCGACAATATCTCCAGGAGTTTTTGGAATTGTTCAAAAAAAAAGCTTTTTTAAACAATTACATTGTTTATAATATTTTGGAATTTATTTAAAAATCATGGAAAGCAATTAAACATTTTTGACTGAAACATAAGGTAGTCTGAAGCATATGAAATGTAAAAAAATTTTAAATGGCAACAAAAAGTTAATTTAAACATTGTTTATACCCCCTGCACGCTGAGTCTATGCTGACTTCTTGTCACTATAGGAAGTCCATGTAGATTTTAGAATTGTGCAAAGAAAATATTTTATAAACGATTACATTGTTTATAATATTTTAGAATTTATTTAAATATCATGGAATGCAACTAAATGTTCATCACTGAAACATAAGGTAGTCTGAAGCATATGGAATGTAAAAAAATTTTAAATAGCAACGAAAAGTTAATTTAAACATTGTGTTTACCCCCTCCACGCTGAGTCTATGCTGACTTCTTGTCACTACAGCAAGTGCACATAGATTTCAGAATTGTGCATTTTTTATAAAAGTCATGTCAAAAACTAAAGATACCCTCGGATTCAGGTCGGCAATATCTCCAGGAGTTTTTGGAATTGTGCAAAAAAAAAAGATTTTCTAAACAATTACATTGTTTATAATATTTTGGAATTTATTATTTACGTTCAGAAGTGGTTTCTTTCATCATAAGGATGTTATTTACGATCCATAAAGCATATGACATTTAAGAATATTTTTTAACGTACATATTCTTGAACGTATTTTATATACAGTTCGTTACATTAGATAAGAAATCTCTCATTGAAACTTTAAACTGGGTAGTTTTTAACCCACCAGGAAGTTTAGAAACTGCAAGGAGCTTAACTTCTACAGTGGTCCAACTTTTTACGATTTTTCTGCAAAAATAATTTTTTTTAACCATTATGTGAGAAAATATGAATTTTTTATCTTTTTGTATTTGGGTGGTTTAACATCCACTGTTCTCTATTTCATCATATACCATATACTTAATGTTACTTCGTTTGGCAATACCGAATTTCGAAAATATATATAATTTTAATTCATATTGCAGATTAATATATATCTACAGCACTTCAAAACGGAACATTTCGGTAAAAAAGTTGGAGCCTAACACGTGATTGAATGAAGGTAAACTGCATACAAAAACTCGTGACCTACTATCCTAACCTGCACCAAAGATATTTTTTCTATTGGAAATAATAATAAATTTTTATGCTAAATGGACTTTTATGTATTTATTCCGCTTATCATCTTAAAGTATTACCCTATAAATTTTTTGGAACTAAATAAATGTTCCGAACCTCAAAAATATATTTAATCCTCGTATTGCACAGTAATATATACCTCCCAGCATTTCAAAACAGAACGTTTTGTTAGAAAATATTGGTGTCGAACACATGATTATAAATGAAGGTGAGCTGTTAAAAAAAAAAACTCGTGGCCTACTATTTTAACCTGCACCAAGGATATTTTTTGTTCTAGAATATATATATATATATATATATATATATATATATATATATTGGTATGAACTTTGGATTGGACAAGTGTGCCAAGATTCATTTAAAACGAGGACGACTTGCTAGCGTTATCGATGACCCTGAACTCGTGGACAGAAGCGCTATTAGACACCTTTGCGCTGG
>JAUMHM010085171.1:0-11813 GCA_032362435.1 Melikaiella ostensackeni
AATTTGCAATTTCAATAAAAAATGTCTTACACCTGAAAAAAATGTGGGAACCTTACTTTTTACTTGCCCCTCGTAACATAATTGCAGTTTCGAAGCTCATACAAACTCTTTGCTGACGGTAAACAGACCGAAGCTATTATAGAAAAGATATTTGAAAAAGAAAACATAAAATGACAAACTCTAAGTTCTTTCCTCTCAGGACGCAACAAATAAGATTCTTCAAAAAATACATTTGAAATGTCTCTGAAAAACCACCTTCGCAGTAACACCGATCTGAATTTACTTTGAGGAGTGTTAATTTTTGATCATCCTTTACTAAGAAAGATCGGAAAATATCTGCAGTAATCAAAGTTTTTGGCCCCACTTATGTTTTGATCAAATCAATGAGCCAACGGATACTGTTAAGACATTAGCAGAAAAGTACTCTCGCAGTGACACCGAACTGAATTAACTTTAAGGGTTGTTAGAAATTTTTTTCATCCTCTACGAAGAAAGATCGAAAAATTTCCGCAGTAATCAAAGTTTTTGGCCCCACTTATTTTTACATCAACTCACTAAACTGGGGAATAATTTTTTAACATCCAAATGAAGCCACCGTCGTAGAAACTCTGATCTGAATTTATTTTAGGGGTATTAAAAATTGTTGAACATCCTTTACTAATAAAGATCGAATAATTTCCGCAGTATTTAAAATTTTTGGCCCCACTTATTTTTTGATCAAATCAATAGACCGGCGGATACTGTTTAGTCATTTACAGAAAACTACCCTCGCAGTGATCCTGATCTGAATTTATTTTGAGCGCTGTTAGAAATGTTTGTTTATCCCCTGCGAAGAAAGATAAAGAATTTCCGCAGCAATGAAACATTTTGGCCTCGCTGATTTTTCTATGAACTCAATGAACCAAGGCATAATGTCCTCACATACCCGGGAAACCGCGCTTGCAGTAATACCGATCTGAATTTACTCTGAGGGGTGTTAGAATTTTTCGTTCATCGCCTACGAAGAAAGATCGAAAAATTTCCGCAGTAATCAAAGATTTTTGCCGCACTCATTTTGTGATCCACCGAATAAACCGGAACATATCTTGGTTCATTATTTCAAACTATTCTACTATACATTGCGAAAATGCAGACGTGCTCAATATGCTACGTCGTAGAATTTTATCTAACAAGGGGGAGGCCTTCTCTGCGACATTGACTTTTTGATGAGACTATCAATTATTATCGATAGTACGTTAAAAATGACTAGAAACGTGTACCAGCTTCTTTGTAAGTGGGCTGTTGTTTAAGAATTATGAGCGTTTGAAAATCAAAGTCGCCGCGGCTGCCAAAGGTCCATCGAGTCGCGCGCGGTTGCTTTCACCAAGCGCCGCCGGTGCAGCGGTAAAGGGCCTGCCTAGCGACCATGCTGCCGCTGGTTCAAATCTTTTCGTCGACATTTATTGAATTTTTTTTTCGAGTTTTTGCATTGTAAACATGTAAAATAATCATTTTTTGATGCTCTCCCGGCGATTAAATTTTTTTTTCGAAAATAGTTAAATTACTGGGGAATAAGTATCATGCAGAAATGTTATACACATCAGAAGCAGTGCGTTAAATTTAATAGCGTAAAAAGACATCTGCGGTAAAATTCGGGAAAAATGAGTTTGCGTATTTATTCTGCTTTTTCTAAATCCGGTTTCGGACCCATTGTCACGATTCATGGAAGAGGGGAGAGAGTCGGGCCAGCTGCCTCTGTCATCGATTCTCATGCATAATATTTATTTCCCAATTATTTAACTGTTTTCAGAAAAAATTTTAATCGCCGGGGGAGCATCAAAAAGTGATTATTCGACATATTGACAATACGAAAAATGAAAAAAAATATTTTAAAAAATGTCGCCAAAACGATTTGAACCAGCGGCAGCGAGGTCGCTAGGCAGTCGCTTTACCGCTGCACTGGTGGCGCTTGGTGAAAGCAACCGCGCGCGACTCGGTGGACCTTTGGCAGCCGTGGCGACCGTGATTTTCAAACGCTCATAATTCTTAAACAAGGGCCCACTCATAAAGAAGCCGGGACACGTATCTAATTATTTTGACGCACTATCGATTGATGATAGTCTCATCAAAAAGTCAATGTCGCAGAAGAGTCCTTTCCCTTGTAAGCTCAGGTTACATCCGCCTCGACTGTAAATTGCTTAGCTCCATTCGGTTACCCCTACGGTCAAGAATTAAATTTCCCTGCACTAGGGATAGCAGGGTTCTTTCTTGGCCGCTGTGAGGAGGCCTAGAACCCCCGCAGGTGACGATGACCTTGACACCAAAGCATATGTAAGGCATCATTGAAGAAAGTAGTTTTTGGTTAGTAAGGTTTATGACACCTGCGTTAGTTCGACCATGAAGCGACTGTCGAGTGGCTCTCGACTGCTAGATAGCTCCCAAGCTCGGGTGTGGAAAATACCGTGCCTATAGCTGTATGGCACCAGGGTATGGTGTCTCCAACGATGTCCTGGAATACCGGGCGACCTCCCAGTGTATGTAGCCTCGTCCCTGCAAGCGGTGCTCTTTGACTACTGACCGATTTTTTCCCTGGCTACCAGGGACTCCTAAGCGGTCCCGATCTGATGGCAGCGCATGTAGTCTCGCCCTTCAAAGCCACCTGAAGTTGGCTATTGTTTCTGAAGGTTTCTGGCAAGAGAAATTCAACTCAGAACAAAGAATGGCTATTGAGGCAGCCCTGGAAACTTAGATCGCTGGGATTGAACCTGGCGACATTATACCGAGGTTTGAAGACTGCCGCTTTAAGAATAACTTACTGACGGTCATCTGCTCAGAAGAGATGTCTCGAGCATGACTCATCGAAGCTGTTGGTGGTTTGGAATTGCGGGAAGTTGCAAGAATCAAACCATCGATTTCAAGGATCTTCCTAAACCCGCCAAGTTTATCACTTGGATACCCGAAATTTTCGAGGACCCGTTTTCGATTCTGAAGAAACTGACAATCCAGAACCCCATTTCAAAAATAGGGGAGTGGGCTATCGTCGACGTTAAAAACGACACTAAGTCGACGCAGTTGGTCTTGAGTGCGGACCCTTCAGTGGTCGAAAGCCTCCAGAAGATTGACTGTAGACCATACATAGAGATGAAAAGGATCCAGATAGAAATCCTTTACAAACCGAAAGAAATTACGAGAACAGAAGAACTATAGCCGCCCTTGGAACACCCGAAGGAGAACGCTGGCTCTTAAATGAACAGCGTAAACTCCTCGGATTTGGATTTTATCTAAATAAACCTTCACCACTGTAAAGCTGCATTGGCTGTCTTAAGCAGGCGTATTACGGTGGAACAACCAGTTTTTGCCTGATTCAAGAACCTTGGTGCCACAAGGTAAAAGTCAAGGGTAAAAGTCAGAAGTGCGGCTCTATAAGATACAATAGAACTGATGAGAATCCTAGGGCTGTGACTTACGTCCGAAGGAATATTGATTATATTACCTTTCCTAGGTTCTGTACTAAAGAGCTAGTGGCGATTAAAGTCGAACACCAAAGAGGAGGAAGATGTTAGCCTATGGTGATTTGCTCAGTATATCTCCCATTCGATTCTCTGGACTCGCCACCATCAGAGGACTGGAGACGATTGGTGGATTCCTGCAGTTTGAAAGGATGGCTACTGATCATTGGATGTGATGCAAACGCACATCATACAATATGGAATAGTAAGGACATCAACAACAGAAGTGAGTACCTTTTAGGTTACCTTTTAACCACCGATTTGACTATATTGAATCGGGGCAATACACCAACTTTTGTGATAACTAGACGTCAAAAGGTTATTGACTTGACCATTTGCTGTATATCCATTAGCCAGTTATTCAGGGGGTTTGCATGTATCGGCCTAAAACATCCCTATTAGATCACAGGCAGTTTTTCCTTGACAGCTGTCAAGTCTGATCTGGTTAGGTATAGGAACCCAAGAGCGACTGGCTGGAATAAATATAGAGAGGATCTAGGAGAGTCCTTGGCAATTTTTCCTAAAAGGATTAGATCAATGGATCAGCTGGAGTTTATGTGAATATAGTGAAGAGGGCCGTATATAAACCGTATGAGGACAACTGTCCTGTTTGTAATAGGGAACCAGACAAAGACGCTCTTTGGTGGAATAATAAATTTCAGGCCTTGAAAAAAGGAACTAGGAAACTATTTAATAGAGCCAGAAAAACTGGAAACTGGGGCTGGGGTATATAATTGGATAATTAATATATGCTAATGAAATACGGTCAGCTAAGAGAAACTGATGGAGGGAGCGCTGTCAGGGAATTCAAAATATACCTGATACTGCGAAACTCCAGAGAGCCTTAAAGGAAAGCCTTACATGTAAACTGAGGACATTGATGTTGCCAACAGGTTACATGACAGAGACGGCTAGCGAAATCCTTGAACACCATATTTAATTCTGCGGAGGAACATGGTGTATGTCTCACTGTAAATGGGTGGATGCGATCTATGCTGTGCGACAGGATTGCCCAATCGTCGCTCCACGGTTGAAACGTGAGAGCGAAGGTGAAAAGGGGGTGTTCGCTAGGGGGAGTTTTATCTTCTACTCTGTGGGCACTCGTGATAGATGATTTGATTCGTGGGTTAAACGAGTCAGGTTTTTACACACAAGGTTATGTAAATGACCTTGCTGTACTAGTAACGGGCAAACATGAGGGCACTCTACTATAGTTGAACTCATGTAAAATGCTCTCAACATTGTTGAGAATTGGTGCGACGACCGTGGCTTATCTGTTAATCTGGATAAAACTGAACTTATGGTCTTCACGAGATGCAGGAAATTGCCTGATCTCAGGAAACCTGAGTCCGATGATAAAAAGGTCGACTTCATTTTAGATCCTAAGCTAACCTGAAAACTACATGTTGATGCGGTGGTAAAAAAGGCCAAAGTAGCCTTTTGGGCTTGCAGAGGCGCAGTCGGAAAAACCTGAGGACTAAAGCCCAAGGTATCATCCGATACCGTAACGTTAACAAATACACCGAATTAAAAATTGTAACCTTGAATTGTAAATGAAATTCATATTCAATTTTTTAAATGAAAAATTTGACAAAAACTGGCTCCAAATTCTTGTTTGCTGTTAATAATTTTTTTTATTGTTTGGTATTTTAGATTAAAAGTCCCTTTGAATTATCAAACACAATCTTCAATTTCAGTTACTAAATGTTAGTGAGGATCTCAAAATCAATTTTTTTCCTAAAAAATTTGGCAAAACATGACTCCAAATTTTTATTTGTTGTTAATAAATTTTCTTTATTGTTTGGTATTTTATATTGAAGGTCCCTTTGAATTATCAAACACTTCTTTCAATTTTAATTGCTATACTTCAGTGGGGATCTCAAAAAGAATTTTTTTGTCTGAAAAATTTGACAAAAAATGGCTCCAACATTTTGTTTGTTGTTCATAAATTTTTTTTTATTGCTTAGTATTTTAGATTAAAAGTTCCTTTAAATTATTAGACCCGATTTTTGATCTTTATTGCTAAATTTGAGTGGAGATCTCAAAATCAATTTTTTTTCTGAAAAATTTGACAAAACCTGACTCAAAATTTTTGTTTGTTGTTAATGAAATTTTTTATTGTTTGGTATTTTAGGCTATAGGTTAATTTAAATTATCCATCACGATTTTCGATTTTAATTGCTATATTTATTGGGTGTCTCAAAATCTATTTTTTTTTTTTAAAGCTTGGCAAAAACTGGCTCCTAATTTTTGTTTGTCGTTAATAAATATTTTTCATTGTTTGATATTTTAGACTTAAGGTCCCTTTCAAATTGTCAAACACATCTTTCAATTTTACTCGCTATATTTTAGTGGGGACCTAAAAAAGAATTTTTTTTCTAAAAAATTTGACAAAAACTGAAACCAAATTTTTGTTTGTTGTTAATAATTTTTTTTCTATTGTTTGGTGTTTTAGATTAAAAGTTCCTCTAAATTATCAAACACGATTTTTAATTTTAATTGTTATATTTTAGTGGGGATCTCAAAATCAATTTTTTTCTGCAAAATTCGACAAAAACTGGCTCCAAATTCTTGTTTGTTGTTAATAAATTTTTTTTCATTGTTTGGGGTTTAAGAATGAAGGTCAATTTGAATTATGAAACACGATTTTGAATTTTAATTGCTATATTTTAGTGAGGATCTGAAAATCAATTTTTTTCCTAAAAAATTTCACAAAACCTGACTCCAAATTTTTGTTTGTTGTTAAAAAAAAATTTTTATTGTTTGGTATTTCAGATTAAATGTCCTTTTGAATTATAAAACACTTCTTCCGATTTTAATTGCCATACTTCAGTGAGGATCTCAAAAAGAATGTTTTTGTCTGAAAAATTTGACAAAAAATGACTCCAACATTTTGTTTGTTGTTAATAATTTTTTTTTATTGCTTGGTATTTTAGATTAAAAGTACGTTCAGATTATCAAACACGATTTTTAATCTTCATTGCTAAATTTGAGTGGAGATCTCAAAATCAATTTTTTAAATGAAAAATTTGACAGAAACAGGCTCCAAATTTTTGTTTGTTGTAAATAAAAATTTTTTATTATTTAGTATTTTAGAATAGAGGTTCATCTAAATTATCAAACACGATTTTCAATTTGAATTGCTATATTTTAGTGGGGATCTAAAAAAGAATTTTTTTTCTGAAAAATTTGACAAAAACTGATTCCAAATTCTGTTTGTTGCTATTAAATTTTTCTTATTGTTTGGTATTTTAAATTAAAGATCCCCTTAAATTATCAATTATAATTTTTAATTCCAATTGTTATATTTTAGTAAGAATCTCAAAATACGTTTTTTTTCTAAAGAATTTGACAAAAACTGACTCTAAATTTTTGTTTGTTGTTAATAAATTTTTTTATTGTTTGATATTCTAGATATAAGGTTCTTTTAAATCATCTAACCTTTAACTTCAAATTCTAAACAATAAAAAAAATTTATTAACAAAAAAAAGTTTGGAGCCAGTTTTTATCAAATTTTTCAGAAAAAAAAAATTGATTTTGAGATCCTGACTCAAATATAGCAATAAAAGTTGAAACTTTTATTTAATAATTCGAAGGGACCTTTAATATAAAATACTAAACAATAAAAAAATTTTATTAACAAGAAACAACATCTTGAAGGCAGTTTTTGTCAAATTTTTTAGAAAAAAAAAATTAATTTTGAGATGCCCACTAAAATAAAGCAATTAAAATTAAAAATCGTGTTCGATATTTAATGGAAAATTAATTCTGAAATACCAGAAAATAAAAAAATTTTATTAACAGCAAACAAAAATTTGGAGACAGATTTTGTCAAACTTTTCAGAAAAAAATTGATTTTGAGATCCCCACTAAAATATAGTAATTGAAATTAAAAATCCTGCTTGATGATTCAGAGAAACCTTAAATCTAAAATGCCAATTCATGAAAAAATTGATTAATAAAAAAAAAATTTGGAGCCAGTTTTTATCAAATTTTTCAGAAAAAAAAATTGATTTCGAGATCCTGACTCAAATACAGCAACTCAAATTTGAAATTGTGATTGATGATTTGGAGGGAATTTTAATCTGAAAACCTAAACAATAAAAAGAATTCACTAACAAGAAAGAAAAATTTGGAGTCAGTTTTTGTTAAATTTTTTAGGAAAAAAAATGATTTTGAGATCCTCACTACAATATAGCAATTAAAATTGAAAATTGTATTCAATAATTCCAAGGGACCTTTAGTGTGAAATACCAAACAATTAAAAAAATTGATTAACAACAAACAAAAATTTGGAGCCAGTTTTTGTCAAATTTTTCACAAAAAAATTTGATTTTGAGATCCTCACTAGAATATTTCAATAAAAATTGAAAATCGTGTTTGATAATTTGAAGAGACCTTTAATCTAAAATACCAAACAATGAAAAAAAAATTATTAACAACAAACGAAAATTTGAAGCCTGTTTTTGTCAAATTTTTCAGAAAAAAAAATGATTTTGAGATCCTCACTAAAATATAGCAATTAAAATTAAAAATTGTATTTGACGTTGTTAATGTTATGATAGTGTTGATGTGTTTGATATTTGTTTTGTTAGGCAATAGTCAAAATTATTCTTCACTGTAAATTATGGTAGATTATAGGTTTTCTGTATTTATTTATTGCGGAAAACATAACCTCAGAACTGTCAATGGCTTACCTTCTGAACCATGCGCATGCGTCTTTGCTTGTGCGCGAAATTTGAAAAGACCCCTGTTCAATATCTTTTGAGTGCTGCTGTGGAAGGGTGGTTGCATTCTTTGTCCTTTGTCTGGCAATTACTGGAGCAATGCGAACAACCCCAACAGCGCCTTTGGAATCCATCTTAGGAATACCACCGCTGCACCTTCTAATTAGGCAGAGGGCTGCAGCGGAGGTGTACAGACTTTCCCTGAGGGAAGGTCTTAAAAATACCGAACTTCTTGATATGCATGATACAGTGAAGAGTGTATTGACAGGGGATGAAATTCTTTCCATGCACTCTGATAACATGCTGAAAGAATACTCGTTCATGAAGCCCTTTGATGTGATCTTCCCAAAAAGGGAGGATTGGCATTATGAACAGAGGAGAAATAATTTATTTACAACGGAAGGACTCGTCTGGTACATAGGCGGCTCTGAAGACTCTCTTGTTTCTGGAACTGGAGTATTTGGGATAAAACCTAGTGCTGAACTAACAATCGCACTACGCAAATTCCCTACCGTATTTAAAGCTGAGATAGTGGCCATTCAGGCCCGTCTAGAGGAGATTCGTAAACGTGGGTTTGTTGATCACCACATTTACATATGCTCTGACAGCCAAGCTGCTCTAAAGGTCCTTTAATCGGAGGAGATTATATCCAGACTTGTCTGGAGCTGCCTTCAAGAACTTTTCGAAGTATCTGGTAAAAACTGGGTCAACCTGATCTGGGTTCCAGGACACGAGAACATTGAAGGTAAGGAGAGAGCTGATCTGCTGACAAAAAGTGGGACTACAAAAGCCCTTAACGGACCTGAACCATACTACGGAGCCTTGTGTGCTTCAGCTATGCATGCCATTAAAAGGTGTCTCAGGGAGGAACACGCGAGGTATTGGAAGATGAATAAGGGAATAATACACTCCAAAAAGTTGATCAAAAATCATGTTCAGGGAAATCTTAAAAACTCCTGAGCTTGGAAAGAAAGCAGGTGAAAGTAGCTAGAAGTGCTCACGGACCACTCCCGCTTAGAGAAGCACCTGACTAACATGAATATCGAAAGTTATCCTCGCTGTCGGAAATGTGGCTTTCGTGAGGAAAGAGCGCATCACATCCTCTGCGATTGCAACGTGTTAGTAAACCTCAGAGTGAAGCACTTGGGAAATCATTTCTGTGAACTAGATGATTTCGAAGATATTCCCTACGCGGCGATATACGCCTTTATGGCGGAAATCGGCCTCATAAGGGAGGACTATATTCAAAGGTACAGTACAACAGGTCACATATAGATAACCTTAGTGCTACGGGATTTAAATATCCCTACCCATCAGTAATAATAATAATAATGATAATAATAGTTATAGTGCGAGGAATCGTAATAGTAATAGTAAGAGTAATAGTAAGAGTAATAGTAACAGTAACAGTAGCAGTAAGAGTAATAGTAACAGTAGCAGCAACAGTAATAATAACAGTAACAGTAGCAGTGACAACAACAACAAAAACAACACCAAAAAAAAAAAATAATAACAATAATAATGATATTCCTGAATTGCCGCTAGTTAAATAATTCTTTATTTCATTTTTAGGTTTCGACAGGGAATATGTAACAAACCACATCGGATTTTAGGGCAACGTCTTCGAAAACGGGTGATGTTTAGGGGAGTGAATCGCTTATGCACTTATACCTCATTTCCTCTCTTTTTACCTTTCAGAAAGATGCTTTTCTTTGATCAGGCATGTCTGGGATCTAGGGTGGGGATTACCTCGTCGCTCTAGATCCACCGGACTGCCTGTCGCCCTCATTGCTCTAACTGAACGCTCGCGAGGACAGCCTCGCCGGTGCGCGACCCTGTTCATTTCGTGACGTAAAAAAATAGGAAGTGCTCGGTAGTAGTGTAAAGTCTGGAAAGGTGCAGAAAAGTTCATTTTCTTTTTAAAAAGTGCATGAAAAATGACTGGTCCGGAAAGTAAGAGCACTGTTGTCATTTGGGGCTGTGGGAATTTTCTCCACCAAGTTTAGCAACACCGAGTAGTAGAAAGGGTTCTCCTGAGCACAACGAGCACAGGGGGACCTCGGTAGTACGAAAACTTACCCCGTAGTGTCAGTTCGCGTGAAACATGTCAATAAGAAATCCTGCCTAGTGCGAATCGGGTTGCCAGCGCTCGCGAGTTCCTTTAGCGGTTTGATCTAGAAGGTGAGGATTTTCTGAACTCCATTCTTGAAGGAGATGAAACCCGGGTGTCTCATCACACTCCAGAGACAAAAAGATAGTCGGGACAGTGGCGTTCCACCAGTTCCCCATCCGCCAAAAAATTCAAAACTTCAATTTCGAGCAAAAAAATCATGGCTTCTGTGTTTTGGGACCGAAAAGAAATCATATTGATACAATTTCTGCGTCAGGGGGAGACCATCTGCGCAGAAAGATACTGTGAAACCCTAAAAAAGCTCAAGAGGGCTATTTAAAACAAGCGGTGGTGAATGTTGACGAAGGGAGTGTGCTTGTTGCATGACAACGCTCGTCCGCACACTGCCTTCGCCAACAAGGCACTTTTGGATTCATTCGGTTGGGATGTCTTGAACCATCTCGCTCAATCCCCTGACTTGACGCCTTCAGGCTACCACCTGTTCACCTATCTGAAGACTCACATGGGTGGAAAAAAATTTTTCCACCGACGAGGAGGTGAAAACAGAAGTCCTGTAGTGGGGGAAGGCGGTGGCGGGAAACTCCTTCGAGGAGAGCATCAAAACACTTGTGCCACGGCTCACTTCTTGCATAGAACGGGAAGGCGACTACGTGGAAAAATAGTTGACATGTATACGAACAAAACCCTTAAATTTTTTTTTCAATAAATTTTTTTTAAATTAGAAAAATCGAGTACTCTTTCTTTCTAGACATCCCTCCTATTACAAGAAAAATAATTGATTTCAAGAATGAGTGATGATTCTGAATGAAGTGTTAAAATTAAACGGAAATTAAAATTTTTTTAATATTGTTGTATAAAATAAAAAATAATCAAAATTACACTATCTGAAATTGATACCTCAGTAAATGAATAATTTATTCAATTTTGACTGGTTACAATTTTAGAGTCCTGAATTTTCATTTTGAACACTGAATTTTCAATTTTTCCCTTACTAACTTTCAATTTTGGATTCAAAATTGAAATGGTTGAATTTTGGAAAGTATTTTCAACAATCTTAAAACTGTTAATTTTTAAACGATTTAAATTTACTTTAAATAATTGAAAATTTGAAGGGTTTGTATATAAAATTCTTTTTATAGCACATTCCTTGTTAATCAAAACATTTAGTTAGTTTCAAATGAAGTTCGTATACGTTTCAACGTTCCGTAGTAGAATTTTTTTCATTTTGAACGGTAAATTTATTTATTTTTGATCTTTGAAAAATTTGTCAATTAATTTTAATGTTAAATTATAAATATTCTTGTAATAACATTTTAAAATTCTAGAACTACAGAAGCTTTGACCTTAAATATTCTATTTAGTTTTCAATTTTAAATCCATTCGGAATACTGTCCTTTTTTTTTAAATTTTACATGATCTAAGATTGATTGATGTGAAACGTTTTCAATTTAAAATCGTTAATATATA
>JAUMHM010085172.1:0-11812 GCA_032362435.1 Melikaiella ostensackeni
AGATGGCAGGAGAGATGGCGTGGGGGGAGCACTGGGAGATGGACTCACCGCCTAATCCCAGATCTCTCCCCCTGGCTAGAGAAGAAGCACGGAGAAATTGGCTTCTACCTGACGCAGGCGCTGACGGGTCACGATGCAGAGCCAACAAACCTAATTACTATTTTGTAATAGTTATTTCTTACATACGTTTTTTTTAATTTTTGTGAGCCATTAATATATCGTCAGATTCTTTTTAAACATTTCCACAATTCAGCATTGTTTTTTGTTTGATATCTACTTAAGATATTTATTGCTGTACATATATCAGGCCGCGTGCATAGCATCGCGTACATTAGGCAACCAATTGAATTCTTACATGGAGCTTCATAATAGTTTTCAGAATTGAGTGCTTGATAATCTATTTTAGTCGGTAAAAGAGTAGATACGCTTTTACTGTTGCTCATATTAAATTTCAATAACACCGATTTTAGATACGAAGTTTGATCGAGTGAAACTGTATTTTCTGTGCGTTCCATTTTAATGCCTAAGAAAAGCTCTATTTCTTTTAGATCAACCATATCAAATTGTTTCATTAGATATACCTTTCAAACTGTTTCATTAGATATACCTTTAAATTTTCCATTGTGATCTTATTACCTGTAATTATGACTAAATCATCAACATATAGTATCAAGTAAATGTGTTCATTAATGTGACCTTTGTCCAGAAAATACAAGCATCGATCAACTTCTGAATTTGTAAAATTTAGTTGTTTTATTATTTCATCAAATCTTTGAAACCAGCATCGAGCTGATTGTTTCAGTCCGTACAATGCCCTTTTTAATTCACATACATGGTCATTTTTAACTTTTATACCTTCAGGTGGATTCATAAAAACATCTTCCTTTAATATACCCTTCAAAAAAGCTGTCTTAACATCCATGTGGTGTACCAACAAATTAAATTGGTTTGCGAGTGCTAAGATTATCCGAAAAGTGGATATTCTTGCTACAGGTGCAAAGGTTTCCATGTAATCGGTTAAATGTTGTTGACGAAAACCTTTTGCCACAAGTCGGGCCCCATATCGCACTGGATTACCGTGTTCATTATTTTTTTACGGTAAATACCCATTTACAGTCAATGATGTTTTTATTTTGCAGCTTAGGTACGAGTATCCAGGTCTTATTAGTTTGAAGTGATTTTAGTTCTTCTTTTATTGCTTGTTCCCACTTACCCCTATCGCCTCTGTACTCTATTCCTCGAGAGAATAACCTACGGAAGCGCATCTCTACGTATTTGGGCGGAGATACTGTCAAAAAAGGAGCTGCCTGGGTAAAAGTGCCCAATATTAAAGCAGGCACTCCATTTTTTATGATGTTCAGGGAGCGGGTCAAGTTTCTTCAAGAAAGCGTAGTCAGTTTAGCCAGTTTAGACGGCTACAGCTACAGCACCACAGACGCATTGAAGAAGGCCCGCCTACGCCTTCAATAGCTGCGCAAAGTGGACGTAAGTTCGTCCGCCTGTAGGTTATTCTCTCGGGGACTAGAGTATAGATTCAATCTCATGATAAGAGGTAGGAATGTTAATTTTTATCGCGCTAGCAGAGAGGAGCAGTGAGCTTATATTTTAAATATCTCCATCAAAGTTTTCATCGTAAGATAACTTTGGACGTTTTTGTAAACGTTCACTTCTTCTAATTTTCGGTTTATTACTCATACTTTCAATAGTGGACAAAGAATAATTATCTTTTTAAGCTGAATTTTTATTATCTGCTTTTGATAAGTCAGATTTTTGTATGGGTGCCTCAGATTTTCCTGGTTTATTCAACTTAGGTTTATTATTCTCTGCGGACATAGAGGTTTCCGCTTGTACCAGTTTGTTTTTGATTCCTGGTGTCGAGAAATGATCAAATGATTCTGAATCAGAGTGACTTATTTGTTGCGGAGTAGTATCCTTTATCATACCCATGAGCGGTCGTGTAATTTTATAGCTTATTTCGTCTATTATGACGTCTCGAGATTTAATAAATTGCTCGGTTTCTACGACCCATACCTTATAACCGTTCGGCTCAAAACCTACAAGGATTCCTTTGGTTGATTTTGCGTCAAATTTCCCATCCCTTGTTTTGTTATGAACGTATGCTGTCGAACCAAAAACTTTTAGATGTTTAACTGTTGGTTTCTTATTATACCACAATTCGTACGGAGTTTTGTCAGTTTCTAATGCTTTGGTCGGTGAGCGATTAATGAGGTACACAGCTGTTGATACAGCTTCCCCCCAAAATACTTTCGGTAAATCGTCTGCAATCACCATGGCGTGGGCCATTTCGGTGATTGTTCGATTTATCCGCTCAGCTAAACCATTTTGTTGTGGTGTATGACTCACGGTTAGATGGTATGTTATACCCTTAGTTGCACAAAGTCTTTG
This sequence comes from Melikaiella ostensackeni, assembly GCA_032362435.1. Lineage (NCBI taxonomy): Eukaryota > Metazoa > Arthropoda > Insecta > Hymenoptera > Cynipidae > Melikaiella > Melikaiella ostensackeni. Next base: position 2,407 of record JAUMHM010085172.1, read on the forward strand.
AATAAAAACTCTTCATCCTTTAATTTTAGGATTAATCATATTATTATATTCAATTTTAATTTCTTCATTTGATAGATATTCTCTACCATTTTCGCAGTAAAGGTTTACGATTTTTTAATTAAAATTTGCTTCGGTCACAAAATCTTTGAAAACATTTGAAACACCGGATTTGTATGTAAGAAGGTAAACTACTGTATAATGAGTATAATCATCTATAAATGTGACAAAATAATTTTTGTTATCTACTGGGGGTGGCCTTATATTTCCACAAACATCGGAATGGATAATAAATAAGGCTCGTTGGATATGCCCTTTTGACTTTGCCTTTAAAAGTGGCAATCGCGTCTGTTTTCCATAAATACAGGCCTCACACAACTTATCAGCTGGTGTGATTGCCAGAATTGATTGAATATCATTAATCATTTGGTATTTCTTTAATTGAGTGAATTTATCTTTACTTATATGACCAAGGCGCTGATGCCACAATTCATAATGGGTTTCTTTACTTATTCCACAACTTGAATTCGCGACTCTATATGGAATTTGAAAAGTTATTCCTATTGATTCTAGCATAGGCTTACCTGAGATAACTATTTGATCACCACTCCAAATAGTTACGCCTTCTTTGTCGAATACAATTTTCATCCCTTTTTATTGAGCACGACGGACTGAGAGAAGATAGTGAGGAACTTCTTGAGAGTAAAAGACGTTTTCCAAGCGCCTATGGATGCCTTTGTTGGTTGTTACTTCGATGAATCCTTTCTTCGTCGCTAATATAGACATCCCGGTTTTTGCAACCGAAATCTTCAGGGGCGGCACTAGGTCCTCGAAGACTGTGAACACATCTGGATTGTTAATGATGTGTTCGCTTGCTCCAGAATCCAAATAGAAAAATTAATCTTTTGCACTGTTAGAGTTTTCTCTACATTGGCTCCACATTGGCTCGTTTGAAATAGATACAATCTTGTTTAATATGATTCGTCCATCCACAGTGTTTACACTGGTTTCGCTTGATGATGGAGGCAGGTTCAAGTCTTTTAATCCACTTGCTGCATTCACTTCGGTCCTAATTTTCACTACGTGATCTGGAGGACGAGTTTTGACAAATTCGAGGTTCAACTTTTCATCAGTGAGTGTCTTAAGAGCGGTAATGACCCCATCATAAGTACTTGGAAGTGTGGTTAGTAGATGTGAAACCTTATCCATTTCATCCAGTTTTGCCCCAGCAGCGAGTAACTCCGTGAGAATTTCATCAAATTTGGTAAAATGTACAGTCAATAATGTATCTCCTTCAAATTTAAGGTATTATGGTCAAGGTGCGCATTTTTCTATAGATTTTTATGAAAAAAATCATATGAATTCTAGAAAGCGAACGAAGAATATTTGCCCAATCAAAATTTTTTTTTACTGCACAGTTTTCTCTAAAAAAATTCGTAGAGTTTACATTGAGTATATGGTAAGGAGTGGTTTTCATTTAATTGCACAACTTCCACTTTCTGGATCTACATGGAATTTTTTTCACCTGTAGATTAAGCGTCAATTAGTAAGTGGAATTTTCGAACATGAAATTTTGCAGCACAGTAATTATGGAAAATTGATTAACAAAAGTGTTGTTCTATCGAATGCGTACACTTGGCAACGATGTAAATTCTAATGACTCGATGTATGCGCACTGCGTGCTTTACGGGATCGCGAGCGGACATTCTGACACTGACTTTCACTGAATTAGGTTAGGTCTCTAGGAATATTTCCTAGAGACTCTAATCGGAACGTTCTCTTCGGACAAGACGATATAGGATGCACCACAGCGTTGCCACAATTAAAAAAATGGGGGTATCTTAAACTTAGCAGCTAACGTCTTGGTTCCCTACCGATACATGTTCTCTGGAAATTCACTAAAAATTCTCAGACCCAGAGAAGCTTTAGAGATTTCTCTAAATAAGTACCTAACTAGCATTTTAAAGATCCTGGTAGCCCTCATAAATTTTGTGAAAGAACATAAACTTGGTTTTGTTAATACATAGAATCGAAATTCTCCTCAATAGCAAAAGAACTACCTGTATACGAAGGATGCCTCGACCATCTTAGCATCTGGCGTACGAACCGAGGTGTGAACCAGGTAGAAAGGATTCTTGTAATATAAGCGGCCAGATGTAAGAGTTTTAAATGCACTGAAAGTCCCATATAAGTCCGACTTTGGTTCTTGCCTAAGATGGCCTTGAACATATAGCGGACCGACTCCAATGTCAACAATCAGGTCCGTATGAACCATTTCTATGTAATTTTCGTTCGCAGTAAAGAATATTATTTGAATTTCTTTAAATGAATGAACTGAACTGACGAAATTATACGCTTGCATGGCACCGTCCGCATTGTTAGTGCGGTACTAGACGAGTTTGCTGGCTATAGAGTGTCCGCTCTCTGCACATTTTGCACCCCTAATCATCGAACAAAATTCTCAGAATAACATATCGCGGACTGACTTATTAAGGACTTTCAGTGTATAATTTTTTTCTCAATTTCCAAATTAGAAATTCGAAAGTTACAAAATCAGAATTTATGGATTTTTACAATCACATGTATCTGAAATTTGCTTTGAAAAATTAAAAATATATCCTATTCTGTATGTATCTCGTAAACTGTACGTGATACGTAAAAACAGATAGCATTTTTAGATTTTCCAACAGAGGAATACTGTATATGAATATAAATATACAGGGTGTCCTAGAATTCAAAAAACATTTTTGTATTTTTGTATTCTAAACAAAAAATGGCGTCGGAAATAATTTAAAAATTTTTTTGCTAAAGTTAATAATTACCGAGTAATTAACAATTAAAGATGAGCCAATTAGAAGCACGCGTTAGACGGTCGGCAGTCCATGTACCATTGACAAGAGTGTGTGCATAAACAATTTCAGTTCGTAAAATTTCCCCTTCGTTCGCTTTTCCAGTAGGTTGTGACTCTGGTTCAACTTCACACTTCAACGAGATACAAAAATTAAAAAATATCTTTTCCACATAATCAACCAAATAAGTCAACATTCTCATGAATTCAGTAGAATTCTCTTGAATTATCTAGAATTTTCTTGAATTCAGTAAAATTCTCCTGAGTTCTGAAGAATTCTCTTGAATTGAGCAGAATTTTCTTAAAATCAGAAAAATTCTCTTTAATTCTGTAGGATTCTCTCAATTTCAGCAGAATTCTTTCAAGTTCTGTGGAATTCTCTTAAATTTTGTATCATCCTCTTGAATTCAGTAGAATTCTCCTGAATTATGTAAAATTCTCCTAAATCCATTAGAATTCTTTTGAGTTATGTAACATTCTCTTCAATTTAGCAGAATTTTCTTGAAATCAGCAAAATTTCCTTGAACTCAATAGAATCATCTTTAATTATGTAGAGTTATCTGGAATTCATTAGCATTTTTTTTGAGTTCGGAAGAATTCTCTTCAATTCAGTAAAATTTTCTTGAAATTGGCCGAATTCTCTAGAATGTCGTGTGAATATCTTGTAGCTTTAGTAGAATTCTCTTAAAATATGTAGAATTCTCTCAAATTATGTATAATTATTTTAAATTCAGCAAAATTCTCTTGAATTCAGTAGATTTTTCTTGAGTTCACCAGAGTTCTTGTAAAATCTGTAAAATTTTCTTAAATGCAGTAGAATTATTTTGAGTTCAGTAGAATTCTCTTGAAATCTGTAGAATTATCTTTGAATTCTGTAGAATACTCTTGAGTTCTGTAGAATTATCTTGAATTCTGGAGAAGTCTCTTCAATTCAGTACAATTCTCTTGAGTTCGGCAGAATTGTATTGAATCCAGTAGAAGTCTCCTGAATTCTTTCATGATCGGCAGAATTATCTTGAGATTAGCAAAATTCTCTAGAATAGTAAAAATCTCTTAATAAGTAGAATTTTCTTGAAATCAGAAAAATTCTCTTCAATCATGCAAATACCCTGAAAAAACCTAAAAATATTTACAATTTTCAGTTTTCTTCGAGGCTGAACGATTTCTACTGGAAAATACCGATTTTCAGTGAAATTACGTTCACAGAACCTTAAAATATTCAAACTTCAGTAAGTTTTGTAAGACACACCAAGATCTAATCTTAAAAAATACCTATTTCCGGTAAAAAAAACGCATCACATAACCATAAAATGATCAAACCTGTAAGTTTTCTGCAATATGTACTTGAAAATTTATTCTTTAAAATACCCAATACCGGTGAAAAACTGTAATATAACCTTGAGACATTTAATCTTGTAGGTTCTGTAAGATATTTAAGGATTTGATTTTTAAAAATACCCATTTTTGGTGAAGAAACCGTCACATAACCTCAAAATGATCAAACTTGTCAGTTTTCTGCAATACTTAAGGATTTCTTTTTAAAAATGCCCATTTCTCTTGAAAAACTCTTACATAACCTTGAAAGGTTTAAACTTTCTAGTTTTGTAAGAGACTTGAAAATTTCTCCTTCAAAATGCCCAATATTTAAGTATTTAAGTATTCTGCTGGAGAATACCAATTTTCAGTGAAATAACTCTAACCTAACCTTAAAATGATCAAACTTGTAAGTTTTCTGCAATACTTAAGGATTTCTTCTTAAAAATGCCCATTTCTCCTGAAAAACTCTAACATAACCTTGAAAGGTTTAAACTTGCTAGTTTTGTAAGAGACTTGAAAATTTCTTCTTCAAAATGCCCAATATTTAAGTATTTAAGTATTCTGCTGAATAATACCAATTTTCAGTGAAATAACTCTAACCTAACCTTAAAATGTTCAAACTTGTAAGTTTTCTAAGGCATTTGAAGATTTGATCTAAAAAATACCCATTAATGGTAAAAAACCCATCACATAACCTTAAAATGATCAAACCTGTTAGTTTTCTGCAATACTTAAAGGTTTATTTTCAAAATTGCCTAATTTCAGTAAAAACATCCTGGCATAACATTAAAATATTCAAACTTTTAGGTCTTGTAAGATACTTAAAGATTTGATCTAAAAAATACCCATTTCCGGTGAGAAAACCATCACATAATCTTGAACTGATCAAGCCCGTAAGTTTTCTGCAATACTTGGGGGTCGTCCATATAATACGTCACACGTTTTCGGTCCAATTCAGAGCCTCTCCTCTCCCCCTATGTCAAACGTTGTCACAAAATTCCCCCCCCCCCTTCCTCTAGACGTCACGTCACAGTCTGATTTTTTTCAAAATTTCTTACATTCATACATAAAAACATTGAGATCTGGATTTAACAGTGTTGTTCCTGAATTTTAGTCATAAACTACGGTTTAAATCCTTATTACTATCGTTTTCAACATAGTACTGCCATCTAGTGGTAAAACTTTTTTTAAAAAACATTATAATTGGCCAAAAAAAATTTTTTGTGTGAGACTTAAAAATTTGTTCTTAAAAATACCCAATTATGGTGAAGAACCCTGACATCACCTCAAAAAACTAAAAATTTTATTTTTCTCTAAGGCTTAACGCAATTTCTGCTGGAACATACCAATTTCCAGTGAAATTACCCTAACATAACCTTAAAATGTGAAATTCGTAAGTTTTCTACAATACTTGAAGACTTATCCTTAAAAATTCCCATTCTCGGTGAAAAAGCTAACATAACGTGGAAACGTTCAAACTTGTAAATCTTCTGCAATACTCAAAGATTTGTTTTTAAAAATACCCATTTTCGGTGAAAAATTCTAATATAACTTTAAAATGTTGAAACCTGCTTGCTTTTCCAATACTTGAAGATTTGTTCTTAAAAATACCCATGTCCAATGAAAAACTACTAATATAACCTTCAAATGTTTAAATTTGTAAGTTTTTAAACATAATTTGTGTATTTTGGTTGTAACTTACCCCGAAAAGAAGAGACAGTACCTACAATTATATAATTCTCAAATTTATTCATTCATTAGTTAATTATTCAATTCTATTGCTGCAATATGTGTTAACATTCGCGGTTTATGTCAAATCAATATGTACTCATCTCTGGTTCTAACACTTTAAATTTTGAATTTAACTGCTCTGCAGCTCCATCTATTGCTTAAGTTTAATTAAATCTTCTAACATTTCCGACATTCGCCCCGTTTTGGCAAACACACGCCTCTCATCTCAATTATAACACGCGCACAAGTTTTTGATCTCTGAAAATAGCTATCGTTGGACAAATCATGCTTTGGAGAAACAATGCTTTGGAGAAATCGATCGGATAGGCTATGTGTGCTCAAGTCACGCAATCTTTTCAAGAAAAATATGCTATTTCCAAGGGATCTTACGCGACACGTATTTCACCGATTTAAGGAAATAATTCTTTTGCAAAACTCATGAGTATTTGAAATTTTAAGGCTCGTGACGGAGTTGATTGAAAATTTGTCGAAATTTGTTCAAAAGTGTTGCAATATCTGATTAAATATAGATATTTCAAATATTCTTTGACGGTGGTTTTTCTGAAAATTTAAAACTCATTTTTCTCAAGGAGACCAGCTTTTTCTTATCTAATTTCTCCCTTAATCATGTATAAAGTAGATTATAATTGTATTTTTCTCAAAACCATAGAATTTTCTATACAAGTTTCTTCAACTTGTAGATGTGCACATTAATTTTATTTACAAAATTTCATTGTTTTGGGAAAAATACAATTATAGCCGACTTTACCCATATTTGCGCGAAAACGAAAAGAATACTGGATAGAGAAAAGTGTCGAAAGACTTTTTTTAATAACGTTTTGAGGGGAACAACTTTGCACTTTTGACCTTTTTCGTATTTTGTCTCGCAAATTTTAATTTTTCTTGAAAAAATTAAATAACAATATAAAAGTTGAATTTCCTCTTCTCCAAGACGCGCGCACAAGATGAACTCTCATTGAATATATTCACTATATTAGCACCCACTCTAGAGAAAGTCATGAAAAAAACGCTAGCCTTTTTGAAAAAAATAAGGTTTTGAATTTTCAGAATAACCGTCGCCATTTCGTTAGTTTTGACCATTACAAAAAATTTTTCAGCGGGTTTCGAAAGAGAACGAAAAGATTCATTAGAACCAAGAAGAAGATTTGAAGTATCTGTATTGGTTTAGATACTGCAACACTTAGAAAAAATATTTTGACAAGTTTTTGATAAATTGCATCACCACCTTTAAAAGTTCAAATACTCTTAACTTTGGTAAAAAAATTATGGGTCCAGAGCAGATTGCCAATTTTGCGGCAAGCCTCCTGAACCCAATTGCCATATCTGTGGCTTGTCTCCCCAGTCGCAAGCTTTGCCGCAAGAGAGACATGCCCCAAGGGTGCCATGCTTCAAGAGAGTCATGTTGCAGAGGAGACTTGCCACATGGGAGACATGCCGCCTGCGACTTGATATGGACCCAAAATTATTTCGTTAAATCGGTAAAATACGTATCGTCTAAAATCGCTTGAAAAACAATATATTTTTTCCCGAAAAGATTCTGTGACTTGAGTATGCATAGCCTGTCCGATTTGCAATAAATTCGCCCCTTGAAAAAAGATAATCAAATAAATTATGGTTTTGTATATTTTTTTTATGAGGAAGCCCAAGAATTTTGAGTGAAAAGATTTTTTTTACTGAGCACACGTACTAAGTCCGTTCGCAATTGTTGCATATTATCGAGTTTTATTAACTTGCTGTTGTTTTGCGTTGGATCTTCCTCGAAGATTCCAGATCTATTTATGTCTCAAGACAAACGCATTTTGTTCTGTCCAAGTATCACTTTAAATTCAGCTTATTTTTGAAGTTAAATATACTTGCACGTTGAAACAACAAGAAGATCTTAATACAATTGCCATCAGCACAGCTGAAAACCGTAGCAAAAATAACTGTGTAAAGGGACGCTTGGTATTTGTGTGACGCTGGCTCTGTGCTGGCGCGCGCAGGCAAATGAGAAAAATCGACAGCCATGAACTCGAGTTGTTCGTGTGCAACCTGGTCCAGCGCATGCCTTCTTCTTTTTGCTGAATTTTTCTTTATTCTCAACAATGAAAATCAAAATAAGTGTAATTGCTTTGAGAGCAAAGGCATATGAATATACTTTGAGAATTCGATAGCACATTAACTTATCATCATAAAAGTTTAATAAAAACCATACTGAATAAGAAAACAGATTTTACATTTAACGTAAACGGATATTTTCTGTATATAGTTACTGGATAGTTCAATGGCTCATGAACATTTGCAGAAAGGTGTAGCCAGCAGATTTAATTTAATATACATTTATATTGTTTTACAAATTTCTTCTCCATTTGCTTCCTTTCCATTCTCCTTAAGGCCCTAAAGTCATCCACCACCCACTCAGATTGCCTTCCGATCACAACTAACCCTCCACCCAGCCATCTGGATCCAACCACACCCTTGACAGGTAGAGCGAGCGCAATTGACTTCAATACGTGGTTTGTGCGCCATTAGGATAGTTTAATTATGTTAAAATTTCACTGTCACGTTGCAGCGAACAAGTTAAAGTTATATATGAGAATAATTCAGAATAATACGTTAATTACCGTTTTAATATAATCCGCAAGAGCTTACTGCCTGCAGTAGACACGACGTTAGAAGCATGTCTGCTGCCAAGAAAACGCATACGCGTGTTATAATACTTAGAAATCTGATGTGAGCTTGTAAACATTATTCTGCAGTTTTAGGATAGATTCTCAAATAGCTTCCCTTTATCTCTTCACGAAAAGACTAGGGTTTTTATTTGAAGACATAATTTTTGTACTTTTTTTCGAATCCACCAAATTTTGCATCCAACGCGGCGCATATGTTGCAGATGCCAAAGCTGTGGCTTTAGCCATTCATTTGATATAAAAAAGTCACTTTCATACGCCTCTTTTCAACTGGCATATTTTTGCGGCGATTTTCACATTTCAAAAAATCGGCACATGGTTAATCCTTTTTGAAAAATCGCAAATTGCGTTTCAGTTTAAATCGTGGGCCATTTTGTGCCCTTCTGCAAATACGTATTTGTTGTAAAAACTTTTTTTTCAAATATCGTGCATTAATTTTAATAATTACAATTAACAATTACAAGAAACAATTAACTACTACATGAATAACAATTTCAACAATTTTTAACCGTTACGGCAATTACCACCTTGATCAAAAAGTTTCAGGACTTTATTTTTAAAATCGAAAATACAAGTTTATTCATCATACTCGATATTGTCCCCTTCAAAGTACTCCCCATCGATTGCAACGCACTTATGCCAGCGCTTGATCCAATACTCAAAACATTTTTTATAATCGGTTTGCGGTATAACCATCAGACCCATCTTCGATTTTTCCATGACCTCATCTCGGGTGCTGTAACGCGTTCTGCGGAGCGGTTTCTTGAGTCAACCGAATAGGAAAAAGTCGCAGGGAGCCAAATCAGGTGAATTCGGTGGTTGT
>JAUMHM010085173.1:0-11810 GCA_032362435.1 Melikaiella ostensackeni
GAGAGAGAGAGAGAGAGAGAGAGAGAGAAGAACAATTTTATTTTTTGGGAAACGGATCTCTTATTCCAAAGTTTTAATTCAGTCACTTTCTCGACCAGAATTAGGAGTTGACTCCTGTCTGCTCATAAGAGACTGAAGATAAATAATTGAGATAATTGTTTATAACAATTCACTTCATGGACCAGGGAACAAGGTAAACCTTTGCTTTGTTCGTCTGTCAATTGGTATAAATTTAATCAGAATAAAATTTCCAGAAATATTCAATTGAATATTTATGTTTTATTAATTCAAAATTTTCACCAGAGAAAAATATTCTCACTCGAAAGTCGTTCTCTAAAAATGTCAGGCAGCTTGTGTCGCACAGCAAAGACCAATTCAGAGATAGTTTCCTTTCCCTAACCAGATGAAGAAATAAATTTCTAGTCTGCCTTTGAAGGACTCTCTCCTTTTCGGCAGAATTTTGACAGAATTGGAAAATTTCTAAGACTCACAATTTTCTCCTCTTTGGAGAGATGTATGGGACAAGGTTGGAGGATGAATCCACCAGCTTCTCCCAAGGTACCCTCCGTTGATTCTTGCGGTACGCCCGCAAGAAACTAACTGGTCGTTTTCGGCCGCGCAGCATGTTTCATGAGCCGCGTTGCGTCTCTTCCTCCAACTATTCGCGATCTTGGCACTAGTGAGAGGCTGTTGAGTCTGCGTTCTAGTTTTTCTCCTGAGTGATGCAACTTTCTGTAGTGCTCACTCAGGAGATTATCTTTTTGCCTACACACAGCTTAAGCCCTGTAACTCACAGGTTACAATATATTACTCGTATGATCGTCACATGGTCTATGAAAGTGATATAATTCTAAGAAAATAGCGAAAAATTTGATTTCTGCGGTTTTTTTTGAAGATCAACGTCATTCTGGCCAGATAAAAATTATTTAATTTACTTTCTCACTGTACAGTTATAAATCTCGGTACACTCGAAAATATTGCTACCTTATTTAGACACCGAAAATTCATCTTGTTGTCAAATAAAGAGCAATATATCGCATTCAAATAATTTCTTGTAATTCAAAGTCAATCAACATTATTTTAATGTCAACATTCCTTATGTATTATTATTGCAGCATATTACAATTACATTCGCATTAACGTATATCACCATTTTATGGTTAAATAGTCGAGAAATTTACCATTACTCTAAGAAAATAGCGAAAAAGTCGACTTTTCTCGATTTTTTGGAATTTCAAACTCACTCAAGGAGGGTAAGAAATATTTGAATGGAATTATCGCTATACAGGTATAAGTCGACTTTATTTGAACTATTTTTATTGACAATTTAAATGAAAAAAAGAATTTTTTGGTTCTCAAATTTAAAGAAGTGTGTCGTTTTTTGTGATTTGTAGCTATATCTACGATACGGAGACAGAAGGTTTTTTTTCATGAAACGTGTAGTAGTAGTAGACGTGTCAATCCTATCCGAGGGTACATTACTTTTTGTATTATTCATTGTTAGACGTATAAACCCAACTACAACTTGATGCGAGTAATTCATTCCATAAGTATAAAATCATGTCCAAATTCAGCAGCTTAATCGTGATGAGGTGGAGTGTCCATTCATAAAGTCAGTCCCACCAAAATTCGGTCATGCAAAGGAAAGTATGAAAACCAATCAAAAACCAAAGTAGTTATAATCGGTTTATGTTGTACACTGAGGAGGTCACCATTCTCTAGCAGTATGGTCTCTAAGATGGAAAAAGACCATTCGGTGCTAGACCTAAACCCTGAATTAAAACTTGAAAGCTTAGAAATCTTCACTTCTCCAAATTTGTGTACTATATTTAAGTAAAATGGATACTTTTTGGTAAATTGAGTTAATCATTAATATCTCAATTGAAAGGACACCTAATAGTATTCATAGGCAACCCTGCAGATTGACACAAATCTTTGCTTAGTTTCTCTCTTTTAATATTTCTTAAAGATCGAAATGAAATCTACTTTATTATTAAAAATTTTTAGTACTGAAAAAGAATACTCAAAAACTTTACAAATCAAAAAATAGAAAATTAGAGATAATTTATAGGAAAACAACAGGTACAAAAAATGAAAACATCATTAGATTAGAAAACCATTATTACCTGAAAGTCAAACAGGGATAATTAATAGCAATTGTTATTTTGGTACATACTTTATTCCTTGATTGAAAATGATTTTTACATAGGCAAACATTCAGAATAAAAATTAAAGTAAATTATTTCATTCTTCAACTGAGAACTGATTTGCATATAGGCTAAATTCTGACCAAATCTCCAGTCAATGTATTCCATTAATGACTCCCAAATTTTGTTGCGTCTTGAAAGATATCTTTTGAAGTTAATAGCCTTGTGACACTCTCTCTTTATAAACAACATTTCTATGAACTTTCTCTTTTTTTTTTATTTATCTCATGATACAAAATTTTAACATCATCCCAATTAGAGTCATGACCATGTGTGAGTCTATGTTTTTTTTAAGGACCAATAATATTTTGCACTTTAAAAATTATTTATATGTTCCACTTTTCTTGTTCTAAATGACCTCCTTGTTTGCCCTATATAAACAGCATCACATTGCCCACATTTGTAAATCACACATTGTTTATCAAGTTTCTCATATTTATCTTTACCCAATTTTACAATCAAATTATTTTGATTGGAACTCTATATATCGTATGTAAGCCCAATTTTTCTGACATTGATTTCAAAGTACTCCAGATTTTTCGAAAGTAAGGTAAGATAACCGTATTGAATCCTTTGTAATCCTGTACGTTGTTTTTGTTCTGATTATTCCTTTTACTTTCAATTTGAACAATCCTGTTATGCATATGTTTGTCAATAAAGGCAATCAGATGATGGTTGAGAAAAAAATCTGTTTGCATAATTCAATATTCTTTTCATGGAATTTTGGATGAGATAATTTAAGAGCTCTATCAATTAAATTCTTTACAACTCTTACTTTGTTTTGAATGGAATGATGAGAATCATAACTTGGTGTCCTTTCTGAACAAATAACTTTTCCGTGCCAGTCTATAATAATATAATTTTCATCTGTTTTTATTAATGTCAAATCAAGAAAATTCAATCTACAATTTCAACAGTAAAGTATAATCTTGGATGTATACTATTGAATACATTAATTAGGGTATCCACATTTTGTGGATGTGAAGAAAGTACAGAATCATCAACATATCTTGCATAAAAGTCCAACTCAAAATTTTCCAAATCTTTCATCACAATTTCAGCAATAAATGGAGACAAGGCTGAGCCTATCGGAGTTCCGAATATTTTTTTTTCAAAAGTACTATTGAATTTTGAATAAACAGAATTGAAAACATATTCAATAGCATCGAGAAATTGTTTTGTCACAATCTTGGTATGAAGTTTGATCATATCCCATCTATTTTCAATAGCAAGTCTAACTCTTTCATACGGAATGATAGGGAACATGGCTATTACGTTAAACGAGACAAAAATGTGATTTATTACTACTTTAACATTCTCAATTAATTTTAGAAAGGCAGCACTGTTTGAAATGGATATTACAGAAAGTGTTACTGATTCTTTGATAATTTTGCTGAAAAGTTCTACTAATTTTCTCGTTGGTGAACCTATTGTCGAAATAACTGGTCGTAAAGAAAAATCTGCTTCATAATCTTTGACTAGGCCATAGGCCAAATATAGATTTGTATGAATGGTGTCAACGTCACACCTTTCAAGAATATTGTTCGCCAAACGTTTTCGAAGCGGTAATATCTCTAGAATTTTGAATGTATCTTTTTGAATCATTTTTGTAGGATCATGTGGAATAACTGCAAATCTACCTTTATCATAAAAAATATGCATCATTACTAAGGCTGAAAAAGGGTGTCTTACGGTTGCGGTATTGAAAAATGTTTATAATCAAAAAACGATGCATATTTTGAATGATGAAGATAATTTTGCAGTTATTCCAAATGATCCTACAATAATGATTCAAGAAGGGACATGCAAAATTATAGAGAGATTAAGGCTTCAAAAATGTTTGGGAAACAATATTGAAAGGTGCGATATTGAAACAGTTCATACAAATCTATCTTTGGCCTATGGCTTGGTCAAAGCTCATAAAGCAGAGTTTTCTTTACGACCGGTTATTTCGGCAATAGGTTCACCAACGAGAAAATCAGAAGATCTTCTTAGTAAAAATATCGAAGTTACCCTTTCAGTATGATCAATTAAAAACAGTGCTGCCTTTCTAAAATGAATTGAGAATCTTAAAATACAAATAAATCAAATTTTTGTCTCCTTTGACGTAATAGCTATAGTTTCTAACATTCCGTGTAAGTTGCATTTCCTATAGAAAATAGACGGAATACGACCAAACTTCACACTAAAATTTCGAAAACACAATTACCTTTATTGACAAACATATGTATAACAGAAATGTTCAAATTAAAAGTAAATGTAATAATCAGAATCAAAACAATGTACAGAATTAAAATAGATTGAATACGGTTGTCGTACCTTATTTTGTAAGAATCTCAAGTATCTTGAAATCAATGTTAGGAAAATTAGGCTTACATACGATATATAGATTTAATTTTAGAAGCAATTTGACTGTAAGATTGGGTCACTGCTAAAGGAGTTTGATAAAAAGGTGGCTTTATACGTTCCATTATGTTTAGGATTCTGTGGGTTGATTTAGAACCAATCTATTCAGATTATTACATTTTTCAAAGAAGAAAAAGGTAAAAATCCAAACCAATAATACATTCCTAAAATAATTGCTTACTTCCTCAAATATATAAACTATTATTATTATTATACCATTAAGCCAAATCTCTTTCGGGGTAAGCGTAACTCGTTCTTTCAAAAACGATAATTTTTGTTTTATTTGCGTTAATCTTAAGATCCATACTTTTCATGCTGTCATCCAGTCTGCTCATCATTCTCTGCAAATCGTCGGCTGATTCCCCTGTAACAATTTTATCATCTGCAAACGCCAGTCCGCGCACTTTTACAGTCCCGAGATCAACACCTTCTTCGTCTACGAGGGACACTCTCAAAAACTTATCCATGTATATATTGAACATCCAGGAGGTTAGAACGCAACCTTGCCCAAGGCTCTGCTTTATATCAAAGCAACCGCTCAATTGTCCATTCACTCTTACACTAGCTTGACTACCATTATATATTGCTTTTATTGCTTTTAGAAGCCAACCATTCACTCCATATTCTTTTAGGACTTTCAAAAGTTTGGATCTATTCACCTTATCAAAAGCTTTAGAAAAAATACACAGAAAGCTCTTTTGTTTACTCTCAAACTCTTTTCTATGATCTGTCTCAAGCTAAATATTTGATCCGCACATGATCTCCCTGGCATAAATCCACATTGAACTTCCAAGATCCTTTCTTCAGTTATTTCCATGACCTTCTCAATCAGTATTTTGGTAAATATTTTGCCCACGGTACTAGTAAGGTAATCGCTTCATAATTAGCACAGTCGCCCTTTTCACCCTTTCCCTTATAGAATGGGACGGTAATCGCCTTTTTCAATCATTTGGAACCTAATCATGCATAGCACACATATTCATAAATTCGCTCAGCCACACAAACATTATCCGCCACCGCTCTTAAGCATTTCAGCGGTGACGCTATCCATACCAGTAGCCTTACCATTCTTTAGTTTTTTAATCACGGATGTAATGTCGTCGATATTGATTCTTCTTCCGCTGCCTACAACGAGATTGTCTAGCGTATTCTCTTCAGTGGGAAGGTTGTTATGCTCCATAGCTTGACCTCCGTACAATCTTTTGAAAAAATCTCTCATACAGACTTTCACTTTGTCCGAATCCCATACCATTTCACCATCAGCATTCTTGATTCCTCCTACTTCAGTCCTAGAACTTCCTTCACTAACCTTCTTAACCCGTTTCAAAAAAAATTTCTTATTTCCTTCAAAGTCATTTTGCATTTTTTTATCTTCTTCCGCTTTGATTTTATCCTTGCTTTCTTTGACTAGTATCTTGGTTCTTCTGTTTTTATACATACCTGTAATAATTTTCTAATCTAGTCCTCTCCTCATCGCTAAGAGGTTTACTATTTAATGTTCTCGAGTATGCTTGCATTTTCTTGTTGACAGCCACGCGTATTTCATCATTCCACCAAGCATCTCCAGCCTATCTTCCTACAGCCGGAGTACCGCACACTTTAGATGCACTCTTGAAGATGCTATTCTGTAGTATTTTCCATGCACCCTCTACATTTTTATTGCTCAATTCAATCTTCAAGTCTTCTTCATGATGTTCTGAATATTTATTCAGCTTTTCACGATATACCAATTGTACTTCTGCTTTCTGAAAATTCTCTATTCTAACTCGCGTCTGCTTCGGCTCATTATTAGTTCTTTTTCTCCACTCTTGACCTAGACTCATTTTTGAAACTAACAGGTAGTGATCCATTCCGCACTCAGAGCCTCTCATAACCCTTGTATCCCTTACAGGCCCTCTCAGTCTCTCATTTACTACAACAAAGTCAATCATACTGTGACTTTCGCTTCTGCACCAAGTATACATGTGGATCTTTTAATGTCTGAACCAAGTGTTCGTAACAAACAAGCATTTTTCTAAGTATATGCTAATCAATTTATCCCTGTTACCGTTCGCTTTCGGGTCTCCCAAATGGCCCAGTACCCTGTCGGTACCTTTGCGTTGTATACCAACCCAATCTTCCATATCTCCAAGTAGAATTATTCTTTCGCCAGGATCGCAAGTCCCTAGGATATCATTTAACGAGTCCCAGAAGGTATCTCCTACATCTCTCTTGTCACCATCAACTGGAGTGTAGCACGCTATGATGAATAGTCTTCTGATACCTACTTTCATTTTATCCCATAGTGATCTAGGTGATACGCATTCATACTTTTTGACATGCTGTTTCTCTCTCTCATTCATAATCAGACCGACTCCTTGGGTATCATATGATTTATTATCTACTCCTGATCGAAGTTCGAGTCCGTTCTCTATGTTTCTTACTTGACATCCTATCTTCTCTGTTTCCGGTGCACACAAAATATCTAGCTTCCTTACGCACATTGTATACCGCAATTCCTTTTCTTTAAGATCATTTACACCTCTAGCATTCCAAACACCCAATCTCCATTTAGCGCCTGAAACTTTTCCGAGCACATGCCTTTCATCAGTAGAAGTGTCAATCCTATCCGAGGCTACATTATTATTTGTATTATTCATCGTTAAAAGTATACACCCAACTACAACTTTATGCGAGATACTCATTCCATAAGTATAAGATCATGTCCAAATTAAGCAGCTAAATCGTTATAAGGTGGAGTGTCCATTCAGAACGACAAAACATCAAAATTATTTCAAATCAACGGCAATTATTTAAATTATTAATTTTTCGGGATATTTTGACATTTTTATGAAGCTAAGGTATGAAGCGTTGAATAATTACTGGAAGGGTATTCAATCTAGTCGGAAAATGAAAGAGTTTATCACAAAAGTATTTGAAAACAGGTTTAAGTATTTATTTTAATATTCTCGTGAAATTATTTTAAATGACGTTGACTCATCTGCACATTTAACAATGTTAACAAAGCTATGAATATAATCACAAGGGATGGAAATTTTTTTCCCGTATACGAGAAAATTCTATATTAATAAGTTTATTGCTTTATTGAGATCGTGTTCATGTACATATGAACATCTATTATTAATATAACATTAACACTTGATTAGAAAATTGTTATTCCTACTCCTTACAAACTGTAGTCATAAATCGTAACTGAAAACTATTTCTTAATTGAACCAATTTTAGGCCTGTTCTTAAAACACCAGGGATTTTGAGTAATAACATTCTTATATTGACACTCGCGATCGAGTGATTAGTTTGAAAAATAAGATGACGCAGGCAAAATAAGAAAAAGCAACGAGAAAATGTTTGTTTTAGTTTTGATGAAGCTTCACATTTATTAAATATTGCAAGGTATATTCAAAGAAAAAATATTTTTAATGTGTTCGAAGATAGCGTTTACTATTTTTTGAAAATTTTGAGAATCGCAAATACTAGAACAGAGCGAAAAAAGTACATTTTTGTTCAAATTCGGAGGGGATCCAAAATGTGTACTTCGGTACCTGGATTTCCCACAAGAAGTTACAAATAAAAAAACATATCTTATGTTCGCGCATCGACAATAAAGCTCAAAATAACAAGTGCTAGCGGATTTTTCTATTATTTTGGTGAAAAATATAGTTTTAATAGATGAATTGGATTTTAAAAATTAAGATTCACAACTATAGTTTTCCTTAGGAAACTGTTCAGCAACAACAGAATCTGTATAGATTGTAAATTGTCATCAAAATTGAAAAAGGAAAAAAATTCATGTTTTTATTTGATCCAATGATATTTTAGTTTAATATCAATCGAATTAACTAGAATTCAGTTTAAATTGATTGAATTCAATTAAATTTGATTAGAATTCCACTTGAATTAACAATTATTATTTTTCAATTTATTTTTACTACTGGGGACCAACATGTTTCGAAGCCAATTTAGACTTCCTCTCTCAAAGTCTATTTTTGAATTGTAAACTTTTTGGGTGTTCTTTTTCAGTAAACAAAAAATTTTTCATAAGAAAATAGATTTCATTTCGATCTTTAAGAAATTTTAAAAGAAAGACATTAAACAAAGATTGGTTCCAATCTG
This sequence comes from Melikaiella ostensackeni, assembly GCA_032362435.1. Taxonomy (NCBI): domain Eukaryota; kingdom Metazoa; phylum Arthropoda; class Insecta; order Hymenoptera; family Cynipidae; genus Melikaiella; species Melikaiella ostensackeni. Next base: position 8,727 of record JAUMHM010085173.1, read on the forward strand.
CAGGATTGCCTATGAATACTTAAGATTTCTTTTAATTGAGGTTGCAATAATTGAGGTTCAACTCAATTTACCAAAAAATATCCATTTTACTTAAATATTTTTTAGAAAAATGGAATAATCTGAATTGATTGGTTCTAAGTCAACCCAAAAAATTTGATCTTGGCAATCTTTCAATTGTATAACTGATTTAAATGTTAATCTGGTATTTATCAGAAAAAAAAATTTCCATGAGGTTCTACATACATTTTTCATATTTGTAACTAATTAAAATGTTAGCTTGGTAATTATCAAAAAATAAGGTTGCCATAGGTTTTACATACATTCATTATATGAAATTATACCCTCATTGCCAACAAAAAATGGTATTCTGAGGAAGATGCCATATCAAAATAGGTGCATATCTTATCATGTACAATTGTGTACACAAATTTGACTAATTTTCCTTTATGAATTTGATAATTTTACACGTTTTGAGATACTTATATGTTTATTTGATCTACATTGAATGACCCTACATATACCATATTCTTGACTTTATTGAACATTCTGCAAATATTATCATCATGTTCTTTTATGGTACTTAAAGAAATGAAATAATTTTGTCAAACCTAGGTTACTATAAATCTTATTTTTGAGAGGTTGAAATGATCTGAATAAATTCCATGAAGTCCTTTTGAGAAACTCTAAAATGTGTCTTTTACAATGGCGCTTGGACGAGTTTGCCAGAAAAAATGACAGGCTCGCCCAAGTGAAAGCTCCAAGTCGAAAGTCATAAATTTTCACAAGGGTCTCAAATGCCTTTCGTCAAAATACGAGAATTTCTCTGATTTTAGACGCTTCGGATATCAGTTAACTTCGAGCCCTCAGAAAGTGACTATAGTACCTGGCTGACATTTACAAGACTCAAAAGGAAAACACAAAGGGAAGTAAACAAAAGAACTTTCTCTTAAAATGAAATTTTTGTTTTCTGGTACGACGGATTCTCAAGAAATAATTCAAAATTTCGGGGGAAAAACCAATTGAAAACATAAAAAAATTTTATAAAATCGGTAAAAAATTGAAATGAGTTACATTACAGAAAGATTTTCTATTTAAATGTAAGATTCATGGGGTTGTTCCAAAAAAGATTTTTGACATTAACAAAAAAGTTGGCTTTGAGTTTGAAATTAGAAGAAATGAGGAGATGTTTAAGGAGACCACAAACCAATACAGAAAATCCATTCTGAATCTAGTGATAAAAGATCGTCATGCCGAATACATTCTCTAAATGAAAATGGTAAAAAGACTCTTGATAATTTGAATGAAGTAGTACCAGATTATATCATCAGAGAATGCCTTGAAAGAGAAACAAAATTAGACAAAAAAGCTTTTAATAATAATAGAAAACATGAAAGGAAATTTGAAAACATTCTAAAGATTCAAGGGGATATACAAAAATTGACCATAAATATACACTTAGCTTTTTTTCAAGACCAATCGGACCCATGCTTTTTAAACATTTCTAACGTAGAAATTCCACAAAAAGTTATTAACATTCTTAAGTTGGGTGAAGGTTTTAGCAGCAAATGTAGCAAAAAAAAGTATATTCAATTCCTTGAAATCATTAAAGACATTGAAGCCAATATTTCAAAATTACCAGCAAGCAAAATACAAGAATTCAGAACAAGATTTATGGGTTTATCAAACGAATTTTCTAATAATGGTACTGCGCAAACCCTAGTTGGAAGAGAATTAAGTGAAGGATTATTTGAAACAAAAATTTTTTTTAAACGTCATCCTGAATTATTGATTAATAAGGCTGATAAAGGTAGTATTACGGTTGCAATATTGAAAAATATTTATAATCAAAAAATGATGCATATCTTAAATGATAAAGACAGTTTTGCAGTGATTCCGAATGATCCTACAAAAATGATACAAAAAGGTACATTTAAAATTCTAGAGAGATTAAGACTTCAATAATGTTTGGGAAACAATATAGAAAGGTGTGACATTGACACAATTCATACAAGTTTTTTGCCTATGGTCGAGTGAAAGCTCATAAAGCAGAATTTTCTTCACGACCTGTTATTTCAACAGAAGGTTCACCCACGAGAAAATTAGAAGAACTTCTCAGTAAAATTACCAAAGAATCAGTGACTATTTCAGGAAGATCATTTAAGAAAAGTGCTGCCTTTTTTAAAGTAATTCAAAATGTTGGAATACCAGTAAATCACATTTTTGTCTCCCTTGATGTAATAACCATATTTCCAAATATTCCATATGAAAGAGTAAAACTTGCTATCGAAAATAGATGGGACAGGATCAAACTTCACACTGAAATTGCAAAAAAAAAATTTCTTGATGCCATTGAACATGTTTTCAATTCTATTTATTTCAAATTCAATGGTATTTTCTATAAACAAAAATTTAGTACTCTGATAGATTCAGTCTTGTCTCGAATTATTGCTGAAATTGTGATGGAAGATTTGGAAAATAAAGTTTTTAACAGACTTTCTTTCGAATTGGACTTTTATGCAAGATATGTTGATAAATCTGTATTATCTTTACATGCACAAAATGTAGATACCCTACTTGATGTTTTCAACAGTATACATCCAAGATAACAGTTCACTGTTGAAATTAAAGCTGAAGGTAGACTGAATTTTCGTGATATGACATTAATAAAAACTCCTGAACATTATATTATTACTGATTGGCATAGAAAAACTATTTTTTCAGGAAGAAGATCAAATTTGAATTAAAATCATTCCATTCAAAACAAAATAGAAATTGTTAAGAATTTAATTGATAGAGCTCTGAAATTATCTTACCCTCCTTTCCATGAAAAGAATATTGAATTATGAAAACAGATTCTTCTTCTAAACCATTATCCTATTAATTTCATTGACAAATATATACATAACAGAATTGTTCAGATTAAAAGTAAAGATAATAATCAGAACATAAAAAATTTACAAGATTACAATAGATTTAATACGGTAGTCCTACCTTATTTTGGAAAAATGTCAAAAATCTTGAAGTCAATGTAAGGAAAATCGGGATTACATACGATATATAGAATTCCTTTCAAAAGCTACTTGA